>VZTQ01014642.1:842632-865307 GCA_013400755.1 Pelecanoides urinatrix
AGACAAATAACACTGATACAGCTACTATCAACAGTTACACTGTTAGTGAAATACAGCCCGTCATGATTATTTTTGTTCATCTTACCAAAGAACTGCCTTAACAGGGAACCTACAGGCATATTCCAAGACCAGAGCTTACTCCTGCCTCCTCCTCATGGCTGGTGGCAGCTCAGAGCAGTATATGCTTAATATACAGAGGCTGCACCCATATGGACACTTTCAGGACACTTTCAACTCTAGTCATAGTACAATGGGACTGCATTAGTAGTAAGCAGTAGCAAGAACAAATATTTATGATGAGCTAAGGTGTTTTTTGCAGCTTGTCATTTAAATCTGCAATAGCGTGCCTACCCTTACACATACATACCTGAAAGCCCTTCTATTTCTAAACCACTCTTCATGTTTAATAGGTTGACTAGAACTACCACAGAAACTAGACTGCAGCCTCTGCATCTCAAAAAAAAAAAAATCTCCGAGACTATGTCACATATCAGGACACGTTTACAACAAATTAAACAAATATTCTGCATTTCCTGTTTTTTGAGAACTAGTGAAGAGAAGCACACAGCTCTGAACTGCAGCTTGTGGTAAGGCCCTGTGCAGGTTATGTTGAATACCGACTTACTGCCAAAGGGACTCTGTGTTCACATTTCTACAAAACCTTTTATTCTAAGGAATCCCAAGTGATACTCAAGGTCACCCAACCAAGGTAATGATTAAGCACAGCCATATAGCGGATTACAAGAGAAAGCACAAGCAGCAGCACAGAACAGAAAGGGAGGAAGGCTGCTATAGCCAAACGAAACCCTATAGAGGGGCTGAAGGAGGCAGAACTCCCTGGAATTCAGGCTAGGATACCTGTGCAAAAAGGAAGAGTGCAAGACAGAAACCACATATTAACTGTATAGGCTGTATGCTCACAGACATGATTTATCAATTTTGTAAATTCAGTGAAAGCAGTTTGCCTGATAGAAAAATTCATCCTTGCAACCCAATCAATAAGCCATGTGATTAGAAAGAGAAACTATCGAAGAACAAGTGAAATTGGCCTAACTTCATTATCTAAGCTGAGGAAAGTGCAAGCGTAAGTAAAAGCAGTTAAAAAGGAAACTACGCACTTTAATGCTCATACGGGTTCGTGGTCATTTATTTGTACACTGTTCAGCACCTCTGCACACCTCATTTGAAAGCCTTGTGCTACAGCATCCACTTAACTCGCAAGAAAGCATTAATACAGCATGAGCTGGGATGGAAACGGGCCAGTTAGTTCATCAACATCTCTGCCTTTCAGTAGCAACGAAGATTTTTTAGCAGAATTTTCACTGGCCTAGTACTGAGTAGGTCTGACTGGGTTTACTTTGTGAGGGTCAGAGACCACAGCCTAAGGAAACATAGCACTAGGCCACCATTTGCAGCCCACACACATTTTTCAATTTTTCAGTTCAATGTGTACACCACTGTTAGATTAAACCAACAGCCTACATGCAACCAAATCAATTATAATATGCAATGATAAACGATGACTTTGACGACACGGGATATTTGCTGAACAAAATCATCACAGCTGTTTGTGCAAAACTGCGGCCTCTAACTTAAACATCACAGTGCCACGTAACTACTGCTTTGAAGGGTGAAGCCACCTTTCCACTTACTACTCAGCCAGCAGCAGCCATTCTAATTACATCGAGAAGAGAACTTTTTTCCTAGTTTCTGATTAAATAGTCACATTTGACCAGCAGCCAATGCCAAATTCAGCTTTGGAATATGCAGCACATCAGCCATTGTTTTCAGTGAAGGTTATATCCTACATTTATGACTGAATTCAGTCCCTTGGAGATGTGGTGAGAAAACCTCTCCCTCACACCGAAAATGGTCTCTGAGCATTTTTCAGCAGTGCCTGCTTACAAAACAAATGTTGACTCACATTAGCCCTTTCATGCTTCGACAGGAAGCCAGATTAGATTCTGGTTCATATACCAGGAAGAGCAGCATCTGCTAAGCTCCAGTTGCAACACTCTTCTGTACAGAAGCAGCAAAGGGTGGTTCCTATTACCAAATTTTTTGTAGTGTCCACAAGAACCTATAAGAAAAATTCAACTATGATAGTTTGTGATCAATAAGTATGTATACAATGGTCAAAATTAATTTTGAAAATAACTCAAATTGCTGAGGTAGATGACTTTTTTTTCCCAGAGCTGTGTTTTTCTGGTGCTGTTGACAACAACCCCCCCCACCCCCATCACATCGAATGTGCTAGCATGGGGGTTACCAACAAAGAAAAGCCAACTTTTGGGGCCTTTTTTAAAGGCAATTTTCTGAGTCTAACAGCATTTTAATCCACTAACTGCTGATGGGGAATACACGCTGGCTTTGCATTTAAGCAGACTGTGCAGTTAACACAGAAGCATTTAAGTGAAGCAGACTGTAAATGACACCCAAACTGCAGGGATTATATGACAGTTTGCTACCCTGGGAAAGGGGTGCCAAAAATTCACCCCTCTGTGGGGTGAAGGAGAAGCAGCAGGTACACTGTTGATCCGCAGGATGTGCAAGCATTCACTGTTGTTGGAAATAGCAGCCATATGATTCTATTCATCTCAATGCATTTTAAAGAATAGCTTGGAGCAAGCCTGGGCAAAGGGACAGTTAAGCAGAAGTTTATTTCTTTACTGTTTGAGACTATCTCACATTCCACTACCTCTTTTCTCTACTGCAGCAACAGCGGCTCCTATTAAAATGCAGGCAGTTTCCTCATCTCTTCCTTAGCAACCATACTACAGAGAAAATGGAGTTTGGGAGGGTAAGGAATAGAAAGAGAATTTCTTTTGGTCTCTTAAACTGTTACGAGAACCTTTCACACTAGAGGCAAAAGCCACTTATTTATATTCATGCTGTGGTCTTCTCCTTGTGAGAAGTAGGATTGGGATCACTCTCTCTACACCCAAAGAGGAGGTGTGTGAAGCAGACCCTGAACAGGAAATAAAACCAGGATCAGGAGCGGTTCCCTATTGCAGGTGACATGAATGATGGAAGTGGATTTCTTAGCAGCACTGCAGAAATCACCATGTTCTGCTGGAATATGGTGAGATGGGCACGTGTCTCATATCAGTCTGGAGAACACTGATAAACTTACCCAGCTGTGCTTGTCCAACAGAGACGATTGCAGGCATAAAGCCAAACAGGAGGTTCAACCAAGAAAGCCATACAGCTGCATCAAAGGTAGATCTAGTATAGAGGACTTGAAACTTTTTTCACGACCACCTTTTCTTTCTTAACCTCTTAGTAAGCTTTTGAGAGCATTAAAAATTTGTACAGGTGAGAACAGGAGTACAATTCTGCCTGATGTAGACCCAAAACCTCTATCATGAGATTCTTAAAAACAGAACAGATCCTTCACCTCCAAAGCAACAACTTTCAAAGTATTTCACAGGAGATGTGTTAGTAATAATCCAAGGATGTAATGTGGGTCACATAACACTAGGGTTATTTTTTTCCATCCAGCACTTCCAAAAGCCTTCAGGCTCTCAAATGCCCAGAAGCTTTTAAAAGCAGATGAGAAGTACAGAAAAAGGAGCGAATGGTCATTTAAGAACACAAAAAGAAGAGGAAGAGAGAAAATTAACTGACTCTTACCCTCAGGACAAGAAGGGCTTGTTTCTTGATAAAATCACACTCTTCAAAGCTTCTACAGCTCAAAACGTTCTTGGGTCATATAAAATTATTGACATGACACAGCTTACACATGTCTGCTAACTAGTTTTGGCTACTAAAAACAAAAAAACAAGTACAGGGCAATAGTCCCTTTCTGTTGGGAGGCTGCTGTTGGAAGAGAAATATGAAATAGGAATAATTTTAAAAAATGTTTTCAAAGGATGATGAAATATTTGCATGTATGATCTTTTAATGAGTCAATGTTATGAGGCATTAAATAGGTCTCTTAGTGGAGACAGACAAATACGGATTCTTTGATATGGTTAATTTAGCAGAATCAAATATTCCAACCTACAGAAGAAACTGGTCCCCAAAGAATATGGAATCAGAAGCAAATACACAATGAAAAGCAAAAGAATCTATTTCCATCCTCACATATTACCACAAGGTAGCTGGCTCACACTGTTAGCACAGAACAATGTACCTCAGCAGGTCATCTTTGAAGCTTCATATCAAATTTGATACAATGTAGAAATCAAAGTAATGTTAATTAAAATCTGTATTTAGAAGATAAAGCCACCATTTACAGCAATTTTAGTTTTGTTAGGACACAGCATTACAAAACAAAAGCAGTAGCATGGTCCAAGTATCATGACACAGTATGATCTAACCTCCAGACAGGACAGAATAGTTACTCCTGTCGATGGTGCTCAAAGGCTCAAGTCAGTAGATATATCCTGACAATCAGATCTACAGCTGTCTACTAACGTGACAGTACAAAAGGCAAGATACACAAGGGAAAAACAAGTTTGAACCCATTTTCTTTTTTTTTTTTGTAAAGATAGAGGTGTATCTGCCTATAAGAAGAAAGAGCTCCAACCTTTTTATTTTCCTTAAAGAGGAGACATGAGAGTTGTTTACAGTTTTTCTGAAAAATTATACAGAAGAAAAAAGAAAAGCCACGTTTGGAGATACATCAGAATCTGAACAATTTTTCATTTTATTTAAAACTCTGGGTTCAAGGGATAATATATTTTTGTGTGTTTCTACTAAGCAGAAAAAAAATCAAGTCTCAAGACAGTGCCAAGACACATCCATAAAACACATGATTGATTAGACATGTTTATAATACTAAAATTGATGAGGAAATCCTTCCATGCCTCTTTCAGCCACAAGAGACATGGTCTAATATTCTTCCTTCATAGCTCACCTCCCACACTGCAATTTCTACTACAGCACAGTGCTCCAGTGTACTAACAGCCTCTCAGATCAAGGCCAAAAACTTCCTCAAACATTTCTCAGAGATTGGTGTTGGCCCAATGATTCAGCCTGCCTTCTGCCACAGGGCACCCTCTACAGATAGAAGTTAAAAGCTCTCTTCACAGAAATCATCTAATGGTCAAGACACCACAGAACTTCTGTGGCAACAGCTGGGACACTTCAGCATATGAGCTGTGGTTTTGGGTTTTCCACTTAAACATGGAATAATTCTGTATTTCCAAGACATTTCAGATTCTTAACCACCTAAAGATGTTTGGTTTACTGAAACCAAATGCAAATGAGAGCAAATGTGTTCTTCCACAAGTGGTAGAAAAAAGGACTTAGAAGTATGCAAATTTAAATACAAAACCAGCAGTTTTTTAGGAGAAGTAATTAACCGATTATATAGGGAACTCGGAAAGCTGGCCCTTATAATTTTCATTTAGCTAGCTTGAGCATCTCCCAGCTTCAGTTGGTTGATTGTGCTGACAGTTATTTCACTGGATGTGGAACGAAACTGGTTTTGCCCAACATTCATATTACATGCAAAATAAAGACTCAGAGTATTACCTATCTGGTTAGCATTTTTGCCACCAGCTTTTGTCCAAGCCCCAGCACCCTCTCTTAGCAAGAATTTCAGGTGGATGCTACAAGGAATTACCATATTTCTTCAATTCATGGTAGTGAAAAACATCTTTGCTGTTTTCTCAAAGACTGCAAAGAATACATGCCACAATCATGGCAACTGAAGTTCAAATAAAGATCCTGGCCTTTGTACTGAAACAATCTGACACCTTCTTCACAGTTTAAGTACAAATTCTATTACAATTCTATTTCTACTTGTAAAAAAGTTACAAGATTCAGCTATGGCCATCATACCCCTCTACATTAGAAATCAGTTCCTTCACAGCAGCCCAGTATGGAAGCTGATCGCCAGAATTTGCATTACACATAAAAAGCACACCAAATTCCCTCAAACTCTTTATTTAAACTGTGATCATACAATTTCTATCTACTACTTTTTACTTCCTTTCTCTTTGGATATTTACTTTCTTTCAAAACTCTGGACTACAGATTTCCAGGACCGACTTTCCTGGGTTTTTCCACAAGGGAAGATCCACAGCATTGAAAACAAATCTGGCTATGAGGCTTAATGTGGTTCTTAAATGCTATCATAGCTATAAATATCTAAATAATATAATTCTGTGTAACAGGTCAATCAGCAAACTAAAAAAAACCAGCAGTCCAGAATGGCCTGCATGACCACTGACTTCAGACTGGTGGACAAATTCTGCAGATGTTTAAAATGTTACTGCTGGCTCAGTCCTCTACTGAAGGACACAGAGGAGACTGTCGGCAGCAGCAGGTACTCCCACACTCCTTACACACAGTGGAAGATTCTCTCCAACTGCTAATAGCAGTGGGCTTTTACTAATACACTGAACAAAAGCAAGTGAAGGGCAGACAAGTTTCCTTTCTGTTGCTCCCACCAGCAAAGAGGCAGGGGAGATAACTACATGGTGACAGTGTTTGCAACCGCTGTAGATAGATTCACAGTCACATGTCAGCCCTGAAGACACAATCCCCGTTCTAAACTACCTGAAGTCAATGTGACAGCTATTATTAGCAGCAGTAAAACAGTCTCTCAGTGAGGCACAAACATACTACTAGTTTAGCATCTACTTCTAAAATGTTGTCTTCCACTTCTGAAAAGGGAGAATTTGACATCGGACCATGGAAAAGGGTGTGAGTTGCAAGCAGGCTTAGAAGGACTTTCACACATAAGAATAATACAGAAAGAGGCATGAAAGCTTAGGAAAGTGAAAGTGAAGAAAAAGAGCATCACAAAGAGCATTCACCAAAATAAGAAAGAAAACCCCACAACTATTTGCAGGGACAGGTTACATGCTGCTTGTAATACTGACCAAATTATGCAAAGGGAGCTTGTACATCCTTAGCTTCCAGCACTGCTGTAAAATTTGCAGAGATGAGCAACCAAGCTACTGCCACATTCAATTCCTACAAAAAACACAGCTATAGTCTCCATGTATTTAATACTAGAGAAGCAAGTAGCAGCATCAAGCTGGGGAAACTCCACACAGAGAAAGTCAAAAGTGGATCTCTTCCTTCTGTCACCTGGAGGGCATCACTCAGTTCCCCCCTAAACAATCCCGCTGGGCAGCACAATGTTTGAGCCTTGACAAGTGTTTTGGTGAGGAAGGTTACCAAGCAGACGTTAAATGTCAACTGCTACAGTGCAGCAGAGATGTTACGGGAAATACCCTCAAAATTGTGAGAGGCCCTCAGACTCCAGTCAGTGCTTTGGCTTCGTGAGCTGCCTTTAGGGATGGAGACCACAAAATGAGGTCTTTATAAGCCTGGCTGCAACAGATGATTCCTGTCCCTACCATGGAGAAAAATCCATTATGGACACTTCTATTGAAAACTTTCATATAGCTTTTTTTTTTTTTTTTTTTTAACCAATACATGTTCTTTACAGCTGCTTACTTCTAAAAGTCTGTATTAAAACAAGATTGTCTAGAAAGCCTGGATTTCACCAATTTTTACTGTCAATTTACTGTCAATGTCCCAAAGCAATATATCCTCTTCCTTATTATTGACCTTCTTACACATTTCTTGTTAGCTTCATCAGGGTTAAGTCTAACTTTAGATGGCAGAACTGCAGACTAGAAAATTCAAATCTTTGTTTTCTTGGGAGAATGCTTACTATATTATATACACAATAAACTCTGACAGTAGGTCACCTGCACAGTTCTTCTACCCATCTCATTGAACACCAGCAAAAATCCTGAATACAGTGATAGGCAAAAACCATTTTGTAGCTCTTATTAGTAAACACCATATTGCAATATACTTCAGCTACTGCAGGTCTGCTCTTAGTTTGGAGAGATATCAGGTTAGTAAATTTTACATACCACCAGGGAAAAACATTCTATCTACTTCCACTAACCCAAGTAAAAGAAAGAAAACCATTCGGCAGATTATGCATCCGCTTACAGGCCTCCTGCAAGAAAAAGGAACACAATTTGCCCCATAGGCTCACTGCATGTTTTCGTTTGATAAACCTAAGCTATGTCAGGAACCATATCGCATTTTCTACCATAGGCTGCAGAGGTTCTTGCCAAGAAATGTGCTGCTTTAACATTTTGGATCAAAATTTATTGATGCAGCAGGTGACAAGATCAGTAATTCAATGCTCAGGAAAGACTGGATAGATGGGAATTGTGGCATGAAACGGAAGATCTAAGCAGGCACTTATTTGTGGTATAAATATTTGTTAAGTTGTTGATCAATGACCTGCAGGTGTGACAGAATGCTGAAAAATCTGAGGTGACTAGTGACAGATCTTACAGATTATAAAAGTACCGAGATAACATTTACACAGCCAGCCTGATGTGGATCCAAAAACACGATTAGAAACCACAACTGTCACTGACCCTTATCTTCTTTGGGCAGGAGAGTCACCGTGACATCTGTCTGGCAAGGACTCTGAGCAAGAATGTTAACTGCAGAAGTTGTTTCTGGATGCAAAAGAGGCAATCTGAGCTTAAGTATCATAGTTCTGTTTTCAAAAAAGCATCTGCTTGTCAACAGCTCCTGGGAAGTCTAAGCATCAGTCATTTGCTGTTTAAAAACATAAATACAGATATTTTCTTCAAAAAATAAACAACACATAATTATCAAATAATGAATAATTTGAAAGACACACAAGTTTTTTTTCAAGCTTTATTAACATGTTTCCCAGTTGCTGGGATTATCAATACCCCAGCACCACTGCCATTGAACATGAAGCTCAATTTAACTGTGAAGAAAATGCAGTTGATAGGGCAGGGAAGTACTTACTGCAAATTTTACTTGGTATCATTACTAGTTCAAAGCATCGTTTGCATAAATGCTACTGACAGCTGCACTCATTGCACCACACCCAGTTTCCATTCTTTTTGTTTTCTGCATGTCTTGAGTCCTTACATCTTCTTGCTCTTGCAGGTCCGAATCTACAACTCTTTCCTTTTAGTATTACTTTGTGCTAAAGAAAGTATTATAGTAGCCGATTTTCGACAAATGAAGTAGATCACAGTGTGGTAAACAAGCTAGCCTCTGTTCCTCTCCTCCTCCTCCTCCTCCTCCCATTCCCAGCATGAAAATAGCTAGGGCTAAAGCAACAGCTGGGGATCATTACACTGACAGGAATAGTTCAGTAAACTCCAAGAGGGGAAAACATGTCATATCCAAAAAAACCAAAAACACATTAGGGCAGCAGGACTGAAAAAAATATATGTGAATTCAATTCCAGGGATAATGCTAGGACTCTCCTTCCACTGACAAACACTGACTTATAAAAATCCTGGTCGTTCAGTGTTAACACTTTCCCTAAGCTTCCCACTCATGTTCTAAAGTTAACAAATACCCTGAAACACCTCTAAGTCTTCACAGTCAAACGAAGCACACTGGGAATTAAGCAAAAATAAATTTCAATTGCCACCTTACTGCCAACTTTGAGCTACTTCACATTAATACATCATTATCTTACCTTCACTGCACCTCTTACCTTTTAAGCATAATCACAGTCACTGTGCTACACATTTGCAAAGAGTGGTTGCAGTACGAGACTAAATCTAACCACATACATTTGGTGTGCCTCTGGATTTGCCATAAGAAAAAACAGCAGGCTAGTTCCCCATACGTTCAACACATTTTCTATGTTTTTCTGTGTCAAAGCACTATTTGCATAAATAATTCTGAATTGTGCGTCCTATCTGGCCATAATTCAGAGATGCACCTGTTGGATTTTGTGACTGGTTTCTGATGTTCCTTACCCATGCATTTGCATGAGGCATCGCTTTGACATCTCCCACAGCATCTTCAGGTCCACTCTGAACTAGGAAGACGCAGATCAACCTTTACAGAAAAATGTCACCCTGCATTCCTGAGAGATGCCTCAGACCACAGGGGCTGCCCTCTTGCTGGGGATCTCCTTGGTGTTGAGAGCTTCCAAATCTACACGTGCAGGTTCTTCTGCCCTCTACTGGCTGCGGTACTGCCACCGACCCGCTTCACCTTCAGGAGCCCAGAAGCGTTACGACAATAAGGTCTAGATCACTCGTGAAGAAAGCTGTATCTTAACAAGCACTTGCATGACTCTTGATCTCTTCAAAGTACTGAACAGATATTAATAGTTTAATCAAAGGCTAAGCTAACTCAAATTACCTCACACTTGCTGTGGACCAAGAATGTGCACACAGTTACCGCAGATCAGATGGCACGCAGGAACTTGTTCGTGTGTCTGGGCCCTGAGACACAAATCTTGGAAAAAGACAGGTGAGTTTCACTGTCAGCCCCCAAGTCACATTGAACATTTTTTAAGGGAGGACTTGCCAAAAAAAGTGCTTAGTTTAAGAGCAACAAATGAAAGACGTTGCACAGAGGTGGAAAAGTTAGAATTTACTTCTGGAAGTACTTAATTCTAAACTAGACTCACATGAATGCTAATCCGTTTTTGAGTAGCTTTCTGAAATTTTCTAAAGCTTGCAGTTCCCCCTTCATATCTTTCATGAGGGGCTACCATACTGTTGTGTTAACTGGTTGAGGAACTGCAAACTGGGCTTTGGTATTTGAAAACTAAATCATTCCAAGGCATTCTTGAATAGAAAACATGTTTATAGATTCCTGAATTCTAGGAATTTTACAAATAACTGCCCCAAATAACTACTTTGAAAAATACAAGCATATGTTCTTTGACTTCCCCATGTCAAATCCATTTCTGTGTGGAAAGGATCAGCAGTTCCCAAACTTCAATGTCAAGTCCCAATTCAAAAAAAAAAAAAATCAGATTTAGGAAACCATCTGTTCTCCAGAGGCAAGGAAACAGGATGAAGTCTATTCCAGATAGCCACTTCTCATGAGATTCATTAAGAGAATAGGTATGAGCACTGTCAGCATAATATAGACACCCCTTATTTGCCTGGCTTTATAAAGAGGAGAAGCAGACTGGCATCCATTCACCTGTGTGTGGTAAAAAGTGAGGAAGAGAAGTGCATGAATAGGGCGATAACAAAACTAAGCTGTCCCATTTTTAGGGGGACCAAAGCTAAGGTACAACAGTCATTATAATTTCAGCTCAATGCTAATTCTGGACTTCCAGAGCTTCCACAAGGGTTTACACATCAGTGTATCTGCTTCTCCACTGCCTTTAAGATTTGGCTCTGCAAAATACAGTGCATGCTACAGCACAAATAAAACAGGCATCCCAAGACTGCAGGAGACTTCAATGGAGCAGCAGCAAAGCTAAAGGGTTATTCTTTTCCCTTCTGACATGGAAGAAGCTGACGGCATCTATTTCTCTTCCCTGCCCTTCCCGTTTGTTAGCTGGTAGAAAGTAGCTTTCCCCATCACATATGATATTAGAGTATCATGAATTAGACATGGGGTAGGCTGATGATATTGCTAGACTTTGCAGAGTCAACACAACTTTTTCAATAATCAGAATTATACAAGTATTCAATGACCTTAATTCACTTCAACTTGAGACAGCAGCAAACATTTTTATATTGATTAAAATACTACAGAATTGCATTTTCCTCATTCTACCTGTTATCCCACTGTAGAGCTTGTGATATTTAGTGACTGAATGAAAGATGTATCCTGGCACATCCAAATGCACAGTGCTCACCTTCTGTGAAAATCAATGCCTTGCAAATACAAGACAGCTGCAAGTTCTGGCTTTTTTAATTTTGGTTTGTTTTCTTCCGAAGATTGATGTGTTGCACTACTTTGCCTCCAGAACAGAAAAAGTAATCTGGGAATACTGCCTATACTAACGGATTTATGACTCCCAAAGTTGATTTTGAGGACTGTGACTTCAGTTTTCTTTTCCTTTTCCATATTTGTTTGATAAAGAGTATTCCAATGAAAACAAGCAACAAAAATAGTAATATTTTAAAAATCTAATAAAAAGCTAACTCTTGTTATCTGTTAAAGGGGCTTGGTAAGGGGAGTGACAATAGGGGGTAGAAACTTAGCAGTTTTGTTTGGCAGACTCAGCAGGTCTAGAGCTGCATATGAGAGAAAAATCCTCTAAATGCAACTGCCAAAATCATCTTCCACGCACTGGTCATCTTTCCACAACAAACATGGCCTTATTCTATCTGGCTTTTTGTCCTCAACTCCTACTACCCTTTACTTTTCTGTCCAAAATGTCACTGAAAGTCATTTTCTGCTCCTCTCAGATCACATTACTCGCTCTCAAAATCAGTCATCGCCTTGTTTGTGAGGCCACTGTGCTCAAGATCTTTGTTCGTTCCTGCAAGTTACTATTAAAATTTCACCTGTAGCTAGATGGATCCAGTATTTCTGATAAAACATAAATCTTGTAATGTTTGCCACTGGCATTTTGTTATGTTCTGCCATTCTTCCCTGTAATCTTTTCCCAGTTCCTGTTTGTTGCTACTTATTATGCTGTGCACTATGAATGGATCACTATCTGTTTTCATCTTCTCAATCTTTTCTCAATCCCTCCAGAACTACTTCTTTCCTCATAGATATGACTCTCTGAAATTTGACCTCTATCTGTCTACATAATCTTTAAGAATTGTCAAACTCCCATAAAAAATCACATATATTTGCAGAACACTGTTATCTAAAACGGAATCACATTTAGACATACAGACCCCACTCCTTCCATACTCTCCAAACAGCAACATACTGAAACTTAAAACTTCATACTCTATCTCCTTCAAAACAGAGTTGCCACTCCAGAACAAGCCTTTACACCTTTAATAAAAGAGCCTTAAAACATTGCTCACAAGAGGCATATAGACATAGATGAGAGGAAGAAATTTAAACTCCGAAATTAAAACTTCCAAACGCAAGTGAAATTGTCCCAAGGTCCAGGCACTGTACATACAGAGCTCCAACTTCGTCCTGTGACATGCTTATGAACACCCTCAGGGACAACAGGTCACAAGAGTCAGTGGGAAACCCAAAATCTGGACTACTGCCCAGAAAAGAAAAAGCAGGCAGATTCAATATGCATGATTAAAAAAAAAAAGGGGGGGGGGGGGAACCAACCCACAAACCAATTACACAGTGCCTACAACAAAGAAAGCAGAGCCTGCTAACCTTCTCGTAAGCTGTGGTATGAATCCTGATATGTGCTTGAACAGCTCTTCCCTTGCTTTGACACAGTCTCTGCAAGCGGCACAATCCCGACATAGGCAGACTGGAGTGTCTTGGCTTTATCCAACATATTAGAGGAAATCCCTGGACCTGAAGGCAGATTCTGTAACACAGGAGGCGTCCCAGGCAAGTGGAAAGGGTGCTTAATCCTCACAAGAGACCCAACCACAATTCCCCTCTACCAGGTTTTGGTCACTGCACCAAGCAGGAGAGTGGAAAAAAAAAAAATTAGTTTACTGCTAGATTACAAGGCTGTGCTTGCATAGGAACAGAGAGGTACTCGAGGCACAGACAAATCCTGACAGCCAACATCTAAAGATTAAAATCAGCAAGGCTCTTGGCAAAACTTTTCTTCCTACTATCTCAAAGCTCAGACAGAAACTTCACTGTTTCAGCAAGCAGCTATAAGCATTCAGGATCCCAGTATGAAGAGCAGTGCTTATCAACAGATGCGTGGATTTCTTTGTGGGGCCACTTGCAGTAACAGCCAACCTCATTCACCCAAAATAGTGAACAGTTGGTTTCTCTACTCACACTACAGACACCTGCCAGACAGGCAATATCATGTGATTGAGCACTACCCTATCTCTCCCTGCATCTCCCGACTGCAAGCATGCAGTGCACACAGCCAGGAGACCACCACCACTCTGAGTGCAGAAGCCACGCTGCCTTTTGTCCCTTCCTGTTTAAACTATTAGAAATGGAATTTTAGTTGTGGAGAAAGCTAAACTGATAATCCAGGAAACAGAGTTCTTACATGCATTTGCTCTGAGACCACATATATGTAACAGCAGGCTACTTCTATACAAGCACACATTCTCACCTCTTCTTCCCTTAAATTCTTTCTCCCTACCTAGTAGAAATACATACCTGAAGATAATCAGCAGCCCCAAATCAATAACCCTCTACTGCAAGCACTAAAACTTCAGGAGCTTATTTAACGTGCATCATGAACAGACGCCATATGGTTGACAAACTTTGGTTATACATACTACCCAACATAGTACTGGAACTGGAAGTGGCCAGGGAAAAAAGCATGCTCCATCCGAGCAACAGCCAGGAGGTACTCTCACCAGTACAGCTGGTGGCTTCGTTGGTTTTTAATCTCACTAAGCATGCATCATAAAAGGTGCAATGAAGTCTGAGAGAAAAAAAAAAGAAAACGGGGGAAAAAAAGAAAAGGGAAAAAAAGAAAAGGGAAAAAAAGAACAAAAAAAAAAGGAAAAAAAAAGAAAAGGAAAAAAAAGAAAAGTTGTCCAATGAATACACATACCTGAAAAAAAGTATGAGGTGAATAGTAATTGGTGTCATCCTACAAGCCTGAAGCAAAGATAGCCACACTGACATTACAAAAATAAGAAGGTGAATACTCTAAACACTATTGGAACAGTTTCCATTTCATATTCTGCCCCCCCCACCCCATCCCCAATCAAGACAAAAACTTCTCATCTCCAAATAGTTTGAGAGGCATCCAAGCCATTTTATAAAGCAAGGCTGGAATAAGAACCACAGGGGGAAAAAAGTCTCTAATAATGAAGCTAATATCTAAGAAAAGTGGTGTTCAACCAAATTTAAAAAACATTACTTTAATTCTGCCATAAGCTGCACTAGAGGAACAAAACAATCTAACATATTTTTAAGTTACAAACTAAAAACTAATATACAGAATTTTACATGTTTACTAAATAATGATGCTAGATGGCATGAGTCACATTTCTGAGTACCTTCAACAGTACTCTTCTTACTTTGAATTGTTCAACCTTCACTTAGAAAAGAATGCAAACGCTAAAGTTCCTGTGGGTAAAAAAAACCCTGTGGTGATAATATAAAGCTCCATAATCACATTATTCCTAAATACCAATGTATACTCAACACAAACTCTTGTCTTAAATTTAGGATTTGTAAAAGTCAGGTAAAGGTTCAGTTTCACAATGAACTTTGGCCAATAAGGTCAAATTACTGCATAAATAGATGAGCCCGCTTTTGTGCGAGCATTCGCAGTCATGACGCTCCAGAGAGCTGCCTCGGGAAGCTGACCTGGCAGACCACAAGAGTGCTAAAGCCAGGACGAAGGAGGGGAGAAAGAAACACACTGTCCAGATCTCCCCTTTCAGCAGCAACACACAAATGCACATTGAATCAGGCCTGATACTCTGTGCAGACACGTCCCATAATTACTGCAATAACTAAAGAACATCTATTTTGTGCCAGACTGAGTCCTACTTCTTCTAGCAAGCAACACACCATCTGGACGGTAGAAATGACAAGATTCAGCTACAGAGGTCAAAGACTGCTATCGCTTTGCCATCCAGGGCCTCTGAGCTAGCAGTTCACTACAGTGAACAAGGCCTGGGAAACGTGAGCCAGTTGCTCTATCCAGCTGACTCACCAATACCCAGGTATTGTCAAAACAGCCCTAAGATGTTACCTGAGTTCTGATGAATAAAACTTTAAGACCTGAAAGAAGAGAGGCACCAAACAGCTAGCAATACATGAAATATATTGACAGTTTTGGTAATCTGATGATAGAACCAATCTTCTGCTGCTATAACTGACAACTCCGACTTCATGAAGATTTGATCCTCTCAACGTATTCCTGCAGAGCTGCAGATATGTATGCAGACGTACCTTTCTTCCTATGTAGAAAACAGCTTGGAAAGAAAAACACCTGATTGGCTCAATGTAGGTAGATAAATCTTTTCTTTGCTGAGCAACATACTCTAAAATTTTGTCCTACAGCATCAAATTTGTCCCACAGAGTTATTTAGTGTTCTGAAAGAAGAGGCTATTATCCAAAACAGCAAAAGATGGGCCAGAACACTCCGAAAAGGACTTGGATAATGCCCTACATGCTGTAAAAAGACAAACTGCGAGGGGCCCAGGTTGGAGGATATCTTCAACACACAAGCAAGCACTTGTGGGGTACCTCCTTGCAAAATATGGATTCTGATGGATGTGTAAAGACCAAGAGCAACCTGTCATGTATGAAACACTGACACTACTGCCAGATGTTGATGAGCATCAAAAGTTAAACAAAAGTTTAATTTGCTTATTGGATCCTGATGTACTGGTAAGAGATCTGAAAGTCTGATCAATGATCACATAGACAGAAATGTCAATGCACTGTAAGAATAAGTAAGGCCTGATGAGTAACTTTGACAGTTTATCAGCAGGATAGAAGGGAAGGTCCATTTCACAGCAGAGGTAGGATTTCCAACAACAGTTTCAGTTGCTTAACCATTCCAGAAAAGTAGGATCAACCCACAACAATGCATGTCCAACATTCAATGTCTTGCACAACCTTTACCCTGGAATTGGCAGCAGTGCTGTTGGCAGAAAGATCACCTTTATCAACAGGACCTAGGTATTTGCCACAGATTTCTGGTTTGGAAAACATCAGGTCCAATTTTCATATCTGTCCATGAGACACCTATTGAGCCTTACAATCCTTTGACTTTCAAGTGTGAAATGAGATATAGATTGTGGGAATGTATTCTTCCTCAAGATGCTGCATTACTATTTATACCCTCACACAGAAATAAAAAGTAACATCAGGTGCACATATGGCTTGCACAAATACTGCTGCTAGTTCTGAGGCCTGGTGGGCACAGAATGCAATACTTGTATTTGAATGCCAGTTATCATTACTTACTCACTATTTTGAAAAAATGCATTAACTTTCTCTTCTCTTATTTTTCTACCCTCAAAAGCCAAGACAGCATATAAGCAGTAACTTTTTCAAATTCCCATTCTGTGCTAGAAGAGAAATATGGAAGAGTGAAGCACCCTTAAGTTGTTCTAACCCTGCCATAGATATTTGACCTTTAAATTCCAGAAGCACACAAAATTTTGCCTATGCAAAGTTAGCATCAGACCTGCAAAGTGCTACAGCTTACAGCTTGCTACCACGAAAAGGATCTCTCTCAATTCACCTTCTCCTGTCCTTCTCCCAGCCACACACGCTCTTAGCCTCCTTAAAACCAGTTCTGACATTCATCTGGTATCTTAATGACCTCATCCAACCTACTAAACAGTATTACCAACACGTGGCATGAGCACCAGAGCTCGTGGTTGGTGAACACAGCTGGGAAGAGAGAGAGATGACACCAGTCTTGACACAGGCTAAATTTTGGATCAGCTTAACTGTAACACAAAATTGCATCATTAGTTTTATCCCCAAAAATGAATGTATTCTTCAAATTCAAATTAATGAGCAGATAGAAAATTTGCTGACAACCCACTCACACCAACTTAAAATGTGCTTTTTTTCCTCCTTTCACCTCCAGTCCTCCCTGCAGCAGGTTCTCCGTCTTCCTTCCTCCAACAACAATGTTCTCAGATGACACAACGCCTGCAAGGATCTGCATGCTCACAATTTACTGATGAAATCCAAACAATATACTGCTAAAAAATGGCAAACAGATGCAATATATGCACACTCAGGCAACATGAGAAAGACCTCAGTCAAGGTCTAAGCCAGATGAACCCTCAGAAAGAAGTATGATCCCACTATATTTGAAGATCTGTCTCTGATATTTCTAGCAAGCACAGAAAAACTGGAATAATAATAGGATGCTGCACCTACATCACTGTAAAGCTTTGATGTCTTATGACTCTATTCATTTTATACTTCAAAATAAATACAGACTTCACACTGACACTTGTGTGTCGCTTACTTTTTCTCAGCTAAGGATCACATTTATGTAATATGAGTTTGCTTTGGATATTCCCAGGATCCTGCCTCCCACCAACAGTGACCTTCAGAAAGAAGTAGAAACATCAAGCTGGGAGCACTGTACATTCTTGCTTCTCCAGTTCTCAGGAAGAGCCTGTAGTTTACATACTCTGATCTTTTCAACTAGCTGATGACAACTAGTGCTGCCAGTCAGCAATCAGAAAACTCCTAGACACGACAGGTAGCCAAAGGTAAACCACCATGCAGATGTAAAAAAAAAGGCAACAGCAGCAGGCATGCCTGGGAATCTAGACCTTTGCCATAGCTTTTGAGCAGCTCTTCAGTCCCCCAACCCACTCTGGGATATACCACCATCCCCACTTTTTGGCAAGTTGGCTGTCATTGAGCTGTAAATACTGTGAGTTGAAAGCATAAAAATAGCTGCTGCACAGGCTGGAAAACCTATCAGATGATGTCAAGGCGCGTTTTGAGCCCTCCCCTCCCCCCCACCCCTTCCTTTCCTATGTCACTTTCTCATTACCTCACTGTCTCTAATTCTGAAAGTGCTTCTCTCTGCATCTTTCAGCTGCCAAAGTGAACTTTACACAGCAGCTAGAGCCAAATCAACCCCCAGCACATATATAAACTCTGCCACCCACCCCATTCCTTGGGATTCAGCCAAGATGTCAGTTTGCCTTTCCCTGAAAACACACACATGAAATCCACAATCCCTATCTGCAAAACACAGGAGCGAGAAGAATCAGTTCAGCCCAAGGAATGCAACGCTGATCTGCATTTGATTAACTCCGTAGATAAGCAGTTTCCAACCAGCAAGGCAAGTCAACATCGTAAGTGAGGTGTGGAGAGACAGCAGCAGCGATGCCCCATCCCCCTCTCCCTAACACCAACTCACTCAGCCCTGGCTCTCTCCCAGGCTCTACAGACCTGAGGAGGAAGGAGAGGCAGAAGAAGGAAGCCCAAACCTTTGCTTTTCCCACCTCTCACCTCCCCAAACCAAGAACTCACTTGGTCAGTGTTGCTGACCAAAGGTCATCTGCAAAGAGTCTGTGGCAATATTGCTACAAGGGCAAAAAAGAGAGGAAGGAGAGAGAGGAAGGGAAGCAGAGATGTTGGTTCCCTTATGGTCCATGCTCTCCTCTTTCCTCCCTCCCTCCCTCCCGGACCTGTTGTACTGAGGATGCCAGGGGGTGATGAAGAGAAGGAAACGGTTCAGAAGTCTACCCTACTCTAGATCATATCAAAACAAAAGCACTAGGCAGCACATGCTCCTAATATTACTAAATGGAAGTGTTACACCCGCTCAGAATGTGTCATCCACACAGCCAAAGAAAGCAGTGCAACTTTTAAAGACAAGTCAGTTAAATCACCTTCTTTGAATGTGTCATCCACACAGCCAAAGAAAGCAGTGCAACTTTTAAAGACAAGTCAGTTAAATCACCTTCTTTTTGTTTTTCAGTTTGGTTTTATTTTCTTTTAAAAACCAGTGGCAAAAGTTCTGTCAATGCTGTCCTCCAGAAAGCTGCACAGACACTCCTTGACTACAAAATGGTGTTGCCTATGTAGAGATTTCTATTCAAGAGAAGAAATCCAACTAGTAGGTGGATTTCTCTGGCTAATGTAGTGGAAGGACTCTGTCCACAACAGAAAACTTGAGAGTAGAGGGAAGGAGGAAAGCAGACAGATTAAGAGAAAGAAGTTTTATAGCTAGTTCCCAAACAACTGCAGTCCACTGTGCATATGAGTCTAACAAAAACAAGCAAGTAAATTAAAAACACATATCCAAACACATTTCATTTGTTATTTTTACCATTTTGGTTGATAAATTCTGGTTAGATGCAAACACTGCCACATACCTCTTTATAGTTCAAAGTTACTAGCCCTTCTTCAAGTTACCACCCCCTGCTGAGCCCCCAGAACTGGCTGTATGAATGCTCTCGCTCTGTACCAGTGCAAAGTTGGAAAGATTAGTTCAAATTACCTTTGCTAAGCCAACGAGCTTCACAGTGAGAGCTCACACATCAAGTACAGCATCTCAAATGTGGGGCGGGTATCTCCAGTGGAGGGGCTTAACTGAGAGCTGCTCTAGCTGGAATTGCAGCAGAATTCCCATATATTCCTTTAGTTCAGCTATTACCCATCTTGCTCTAAAATAATTACTTAAGACCAAAGGAAGTAAAGAGTAATAGTTCCCTGCTCTTACCTAAGAGCAATAGTTTACCTGTTATAAAAGAATCAAAGGTTTCAAGCCAGAGACAGTCACCCAAGATTCAACAAAGTTAAAATTGTTATCAGCCTTCCCACCTACAGTTAGGTCTGCTAATTCACCCACATGCACCCCAAATAACTTTAATCTCTCCAGGGGCAGGCAGATGTGCTCACACACATGCAGATGTGCATTTGCCTACTACCACCACTGCACACAGGCAGGAACATCCAGAGGTTTCCAGAAGACTGACATGTGAGTAAGTATATACTGTGCCCAGTGAAGAACACTGAGCACAAGAGACCAGACTTTTCAAAACATTTCCTCTTGCATATATTCCAGGCTTTAATTTAAACCACTATGAACAAGTGAAAACAGAAAAACCCAAAACATTTGGTTTTGCTCTCGAGAGCAGAAAAAAAGAGGAAGTTCTGTCTGCCAGGCCAAGAGGGGTAGTGATCAGGACAGAGCAGAAAAGGAGGCAATTTGAATTTGCCTTAAAACAGGAATTTCTTTTTAGGAGGGAATAACTGGGAAAGGACAAGAGAAAGATACACTTCCCCTCATGTTAAGGCATGTCTAAGAGTTTGAGAAGTTATGTCACTAATTCCTGTGGTTGTTGAAGATATCAACAGCAGAAGATATCCCACACTTCTCCCTCCCACATCTTTTCAGCTTCTGGCAATAAAAGGTTTCTTCTCTATGAAACCCTCCTGCTGCACAAAGGGGCTACCTGCAAACACTTGAAAAACGCAGTCTATTTTTAAACTACCTAAGCAAGAGAGGAAACAGCCAGGCTGCACTCGATGTTCATGCACTACTTGTGAAAGGATTAGCAAACCCTTCATTTGCTTCGCAGTTTATACTAGCTGAATAACTACTAAGTAAACTCTTGCTACAGGATTGTGACTTTTGCCCAGAAAGCTACTGTTCCTTCTCCAAACACATCCGTTACATGGGAAATAACAACATTGTTGAGGGTCAATATGACAGTTATTTTTTGTTAATCTGATACAGAATTGCAATCCCAGAATCTAGATTTTTATTAAAATGTCTATTTACCTTTTACGATTGCAGAAGACTGCTTCTCAACTTGAAACAACTATGCACTAATGGAGGTATAATTCTAAAAAGACCATAAACCATCCCATTCATTTAATATGTTAGTAGCCAATGTTAATAATTTTAGACGTGGGGTTTTTTTGACTGTTAACTTTTTCTCAAAAAATGGTTCAAGTGCTTTGTCACAGACACATAGTAGTGGAGGCTTGGATAAGGTAAAATAGGAAGTTTTACGATACTGTTAAGCCAATTCAGTAGTTAGCTGCCACTGAAAGTGGTGGTCCCCTTTTCCATTGTCACAGATGCTCATCTCACCTCACAGTAAAAAATAGGATTTCTTGAGAGACGGGAAATAATTTTGTCCTTAGAATGTAAAATTCAGTTCTCGCATTGCCAAAGATCTATAAATCACCTCCAATGTCAAATGCTCAAACTCCTCCTTTAGTGCCGAAACTCCCAGCTATCCCCTGGATAGATGCCAATCTCAAGCTTTCACAGTGGCTTTGACAACTGAATTTATGTTTCCAATATAAAAATGTATAGCACGTTCGAGTTCTAATCTTTAGCTATAACACAAAATAAGCCTGAGACAATGTCAAGGCACGCAACCATTTAATTTAATGGAATGGATTGCACTGATACAGAAGGAAAGGACTTCCAGGATCTAGTGTGGACTTATTCGATCTCCGCATGTGCAGACATTTCAGACTTTAACTGCAGCATAAAGTGTGAATCTCGAGAGGGAGGCAGAGTGAGACTGGACTTGGGATAGTTTTTACCTGCATGCCACTAAATTATTCAGCTTTTGATTAGCAGGAAAAATATCCTGGTTATGCTACAGTGGAAGGAGTCCTTTAATGCCTTCATGGCATTTGCTTGCCTATCACTTCAGGAAGATGTGGTTTTGGCAGTACTACTATTCCTTCTCCATAGACTACATTTTTAAGTAAATCGTATTCTGCATTAACCAAAGGTTTATTTTTCTTGAAGCTGTTCAAGGCTATAACAGAAGACAGACTCTTGGTATGAAATGTACAACTTCTCCCAGTTCATACATCAGTTGTACCTCTCCCCAAGGATTTGGTCACAACACTCACAGGTACAAGACCAAAACAGTATTTTCCCCGAACAACCTTGAATTGACCTAAAATATTCATGCAGTTCATGATAAAACCCATTTTCCAAGTGTTTGAAAAGAACCATTTCTGGATGGGGAAAAAGCTCACCAAAAACCAGGCTCAAGCAAGAAACAGTAATTTTGCACAGAGCCATAAAGACAAGAGTTCCCTTCAGTGAAAACCAGGGGGAGAGACCTTGTTTTTACTGCTTGGTACCTCAATGTAAGTTCACATGTCCAGGGAATTGCCACAAAACTAACACTGTAGCTTTACATCCTAAAGTTAGCTTGCACGTATCCACGTTCCAAACCTCTGCCCCAAAAACCTTTCCACATATGCGAGACTGCAATTTTTTAAGCACCCATACTACCATCACTGGCAAAAGTTTAAGGCAGAACAGATTTTAGAGAGGTAGGGAAAGTAAAATAAAATACTGCATGTGGTTTGATCTGACCTATGTGGTTACCCAAAAGAAGGGGGGGGGGGGGG
>VZTQ01014642.1:866053-901323 GCA_013400755.1 Pelecanoides urinatrix
TTAAGGCAGAAAAGATTTTGGAGGGGGAGGGAAGGTAAAATAAAATACTGCATGTGGTTTGGTCTGCCCGATGTGTGTACCGAAAAGAAGGGGGGGGGGGGGAAGCAAAGACTCCTTTGCAAAGAGCATGATTACTTTTAAAACAAATTTTATCTCATATCCAAGAGCCCTGGTAATCCTGGCCATGCAAGCAAAGAGAAAAGGCAAGTAACCAGGAGGGTGTATCCCCTTCTGTTGCCCCAGCAAAACCTGCCAAATCTTACGAGTTTTAATCCCCAACTGGCTTAAAAGCATTGAAAGGCACGTAGCCTAAGTGCTTATAACTGTAAAGATAACTGTGCTTGGAACATTACATTCTGATTCGGGCCTCAGCTTTCTGTTCTGCTTCCCTCCTCCTAAATCTTTGAGCTCACCTGAAACAATAGGCAGAGAAACCTCTTTGGTCACTATCTTTCATCAGCTGTGTGAGACACCTTTAAGATCTTCTTTTGTCGCTTTGGTATGAGTTACCAGAACTCAGCAGTCAGAACCTCGCATTTATGGATTCTAAACAATTCAATTCTATTAAAAACCCTTTGGTTTGATAAACCGAGTTAAAACAAATAGAGAGATTTACATGTAACACAGAGTCTGTGCGTCAGAACTGGAATTAGAAATCCTAGCATCCTTCGTTGGCTACCAAATCTATTTTATGAATCCAGACATAAGAGAGGGACAATTAAAGTGGGACCGCATAAAAGCAAACAGGTTGATGATCTAATTGAACAGACAAACATGCAACTGAAAAAGATACGTTTTTTATATGCCTGCCAGCTCTTATAATCTGACAGGACTTGGCTGCTCGCTCCCAATACATCTAACAGCTGGCTTAACAGAAGTCACTTACAAACAAACTCTTTAGAACAAAAACAATTTTAACAGTATAGACATTGCCATATGCTTACTTTTGGCAACTATGCTCTAGTAAGTCCAGAATTTACTATAAACTCATAATTCTCTCCTATCAGAAAATATTTTTGCCTGAGCAAGACAGCTATTGGGCAAACCTGTCTTTAGGTTTGAGCTACAACATGGAGAAACAGATGTGGTAGAAGAGGGGAGAGCAATGGATATTGTCTACTCTGACTTAGTGAGGCTTTTGACACTTACTCCTGTAAGATCCTCATAGAAAAGCTGGTGGAAGTATGGGCTGGATGAGGAGACAGTGAGATGGATTGAAAACTGGCTGAATGGCTGGGCCCGGAGGAGTACCAGCACATGCTGGGGGCCAAGTGGCTGGAAAGCAGCTTGGCAGAAAAGGACCTGGAGGTCCTGGTGGACACCAAGTTGTACATGAGCCAGCAATGTGCCCTTGGGACAAAGAAGGCTAATGGTATCCCCGACTGCATTAGCAGATCAGGGGAGGTGATCCTTCCCCCCTACCCAGCACTGGTGAGGCCACACATTTGGCCTCAAATGTGTATAAATACCTGAAGGGAGGGTACAAAGAAGACAGAGCCAGGCTCTTCTCAGTGGTGGCCAGGGACAGGACCAGAGGCAATGGGCACAGACTGAATGAAGCACAGGAGGTTCCCTCTGAACATCAGGAAACACTTTTTACTGTGAGGGTGACTGAGCACTGGCACAGGTTGCCCAGGGAGGTTGTGGAGTCTCCATCCTTGGAGATATTCAAAAGCCGTCTGGACATCGTCCTAGGCAACTGCCTCTAGATGGCCCTGATTGAACAGGGGTGTTGGAGAAGATGACCTCCAGAGGTCCCTTCCAACCTCAACCATTCTGTGATAGACATGTAACCACCCTTTTTCCAGTGGCTTGCTTGTTCATTCATAGATACATTAACAACCTCACTGTAAAAACAACAAAAAATTTCTAACATNTCTGACTTAGTGAGGCTTTTGACACTTACTCCTGTAAGATCCTCATAGAAAAGCTGGTGGAAGTATGGGCTGGATGAGGAGACAGTGAGATGGATTGAAAACTGGCTGAATGGCTGGGCCCGGAGGAGTACCAGCACATGCTGGGGGCCAAGTGGCTGGAAAGCAGCTTGGCAGAAAAGGACCTGGAGGTCCTGGTGGACACCAAGTTGTACATGAGCCAGCAATGTGCCCTTGGGACAAAGAAGGCTAATGGTATCCCCGACTGCATTAGCAGATCAGGGGAGGTGATCCTTCCCCCCTACCCAGCACTGGTGAGGCCACACATTTGGCCTCAAATGTGTATAAATACCTGAAGGGAGGGTACAAAGAAGACAGAGCCAGGCTCTTCTCAGTGGTGGCCAGGGACANGCCAGTTGCGTGATTGTTCATTCATAGATCCATTAACAACCTCACTGTAAAAACAACAAAAAATTTCTAACATGACAAACCTCGTACTGAGGAAATGCACATATTTTTAATATTCCCCAGAGTAATATGTACTCTGGACCCTAAAAAATTACCCATTTCTAATTTCATACATTTCTTAATTATTTGAGTCTATCACGCACTGTATATTCTTCCTTGCTGCCTGATCTTCTCTTTCTCCTAGACTTACTGCCCAGACACTGCCACTCTTTACTGGTTCCATGATCTAGCGTTCAGCAGTTTTCTCATTCTGCTGATGACTTCAGAGTTGAAATTGGTTCTCTTCTACCTTACTCAATTTCACTATTCAGTACAGACAGTTTGAGTGATGTTACCCAAGCCAGATGAAATAATCTAATATCTTGCTCCACTTCTCATCATTCCTTCTTTTTGATGGCTCTAGGTTTCATAAGACAGTTCAGTGAGTTAATTCAGCTCACTGATCCAGCAAAAAACTTTTTTTTTCCCTATGGCTTCATTTTCAAAAGTGAATTAGAAAATTCTAATTCTGCTCACAAAAAAAGTCCAGTCATCCAATTTACATCCAAGCTAGCTGGGGCTAAGCAGCAGGTACACTGAGCTGCTAATGATGAAAAACAGAGGAGTGAAGAAAAGTACAGCCCCTTCCCCTCCCTTCCATTGGTCATGACAAATCACTGGGACAGTTCAAACTGTTTCCTGTTATTTCACCCTTGAATCAAACTTCTTCATTTTAGTTTCAATCTCTTTACCATAAAGAGATTGGACCCCAAGAGACAGAGCTGCTGCATTTCTGTTTAGAATATCCTGAAGATAAACACACAAGCACATGCTGTGTAGATTGCCAGAGCATGTACAATAAATCCAACACTCTATGGACATGCCAGGATTACTCTGTACTACAAGCACACTATATACTTAATTTGCAAAAGCACAACATTTTCAAGATATGTCAGATTTATTATGATTATACTGCAGAAATGTCTAGGATTTCTGAATGTCTTCTGCCCTCTCAGTTAATGGAGTGTAGTTCCAGCAGTGCAGCCAGACATCTGGAAATTCTGCACAAGTCTTAGAAGAACCCCTGTGGTCCAGATGGGGTACATGGGGGAAAGGACAGAAAAAAATGGACAGTCTGGGAAAATCAGACATATACCAAAGTTTATAGGGAGAGGCACTATCTATTATTGGCTCAAACCTCTGGAAAGAAGAGCTCCCACCACAGTTTAGGCCCCTAGCTCTCCACAACCAACTCATGCTTTAAGGTTAAGTCTGAAAACTCCAGTTCCACAATGCTTTTTCAGGATATGCTTCTGCTATCAGCATATTGAAACCATCATGTTAGATGAATAAAATTATGCACAGCCAGCCTCCTTACACAAATTAGAGAGAACTACTTAAGCATTTGACAATGCCAGAATTATGATCTTAGGACAGCCTTTCCCCACGCAGTCCTCCCACACTTTTCCGTCTTCTGCCCCCAACTCTTCTCTGTTCCTCCCCTAAACCAGTTACTCACCATTCTTCACTAAAGAACTGATTTTTCCCTCCTGCTGACTCTCCAAATTATTAGCTACTCAAAACTCTAAATCAAGCTCTGCAATCTCCTGTCCTAATTAAATCAAGTGAAAGAGTAGTTCGCATAAATAACATTTTCAAGATCTAGTTTTAGCTTCTAGATTTTGCAGCAAATTTTCCAGTCCCGCTTCAGGGCCAGAAGGTTAAACATTTCTCAATGACGCAGGCTCCCTCAGCGAGAGAGTGACGAGGAAGTGGTCCAAAAAACCTCATTCTTCCCAGGCACTAAATCAACAACCACAGCAAACAGTGAGTCCCTCTCTCCAAGGAAAACTGGGAGGAGTTGAACAGTCTCTTATTAAAAGCAGTCACTTAGTCCGCCACCATAATGCAAAAGCCCAGTACAAGGAGGAGAAGAAAACAAAGCATAATAAAAGAAAAGGGGGGGGGACGGGGGGGACGGGGGACACCAACAGAAATGAGATTGTATGTAGTACATTTAAAGTTATATGGAAATAAAAATATATAAAAAAACCAACAACTTAAAATTCTGCAGAATACTGCATTTCTGTTTAAAATTGCTATTCTTTTCTGGTCCATTTAGGTTGCCAGTAACTTTCTAGCTTAAACTTAAAGATGCTTTGACTTTTAAATGGGCTGAAATTTTCCAGCTTAAGAGACCACTTTTCATACACTACACTGTTCCAGACACTCACATGTTAGTCTCTGGATTTTCAAGATAAGATTAGCAATAGAGGTTTCTCCATAAGGAGCCTACTAATCTGGATCTTGTTCTTGCTTAGTATGAGGTAACACAGAGTCAGCAAAGGCATACTGCAAAGTGTTTTCTGTTTATTTGAGCTTTTAGTGAAAGAACATTGAAAGCTCTAAGCCTTGGGAGTGTTTTGCAGTAAGTCAAGCTCAAGGTACCTTCTGAAGAGCTTAACCAAAAGTTTTGGGAGTTGTAATTTTTAACTGGTGGTACTTCAGTCTCAGATAGTAACTTTAATAAACCAAAAGTACCCAATTTATTTTTAAAAGGCATATATTTAATTTGAGTTGACATCAGTGAATGCAAAATCCAAATCTCAAGTATTAAAAGACATAAACAAGGAAAACCAGCTTCAATCAGAGTATCCCCAGCAGAAAAAAAAAAAAAAGAAAGGAAAAAAAATCTCATCAAGGTCACTTATCATTACAGGCTGATCAAGCCAGCTTGCGCTTCACTGGAAGCTGCAACTTCTTTATTTGGGATACACTAGTTTCTGAGAAAAAAAACAATCAGGGCAAAGAAAATGGAAAAGACTACAAAGACCCATAAATACATTCCTCAACCTACTTCGCACACTGGATAATTAAATAGGGTCCTAACCTGTTGGGATTCCAATGCTGTGCATAATGCCTAGGAAGTATCATTAACATTACTTAGAGGATCTGATTTATAATAAGCATCACGATAGAAAGACACAAAAAAGTATTCAGCAGGTCACATTAGCAGACACTACTTTAGCACTTGGCTACTTAAGGATATTGTAAGCGGATGCAGCTTCTTCTGGTGAAAATATTTCGCCTGCATTAAGGTTTGCATCAGTTTAACTACAAAAAGCTATTTGGACTAAAAGACACTGTCACACATGCTCATTTAATATTGAAAACTATAAGATTTTTAACCAAAGAGAGAAATTCTAGGACAGCTTCCAGTATGAGTTGCTGGCAAGTGAGAAATCTAACACTTTTTAAAATGGTGCTCGATAAAATTATGAAGGGGAGTATATGACCTGATTACTTGCAAAAGCAAGGGAGTGGGCTCTGTGACCCTGAAGGGTAATTCCAGTTCTGTTTCTTTATGACTCCTTACCTACTTAAACTATTGCTAAGTTATACAACATTCTTAAACCACACTAAGGTTAATCACAAAAGGGAACTGTGCCAATGTAATTAAATTACTTTCCTATATTGATTCTGTTAGTAAAATTCTCTTGACAAAGAAATTGAGGGGAGAGGGGGACAACATTTCTTCCATTAAGATAAAGATTCTAGTTTCACCTCCATAAAGCAGGGCTCATGTTTCCTTAGTCACAAATGAAAAAAAAGTTCAGACTGCCTCAAGATAACAAGCTGAGGTTTCTCCACTTGAAAATTTGACAATTTGACAAGTGTCAGTCTCTTCTTGGAAGAACCCTAAGGTGAGAACAGCAGAGGGTGCTGTAAGTCTGAACTGAGGTGCATCAGCTCAGCAACAAGGAGCATCCAGATGAAATATGAAGCTGCAGGTTATCTCAGGTTTTGGGGTTTGGTTTTTTGTTGGTTTTGTTTGGGTTTTGTTTGGATTTGGGGGGGGGGTTGTGCTGCAGGAATTTGAGACTGGTAAAAGCAAATGGCAAACAGTTAAATATTAAAATTTATCTATGTCAGCTTCCACATTACATCAAACAACAACATCAGAGGCACTCCTAAAACTTCAACAGTTACCTATAATCCCCCACCACTGATCTATACAGCTCTGGGCATACATTGAAGACTGATTCATTTTGAAGCTTAGACATAAAAAAAATTCATATTTTAATGCCTATAATAAAAATGTAGACTGGACATGAATCCCATTATTACAAAAAAAAAAATCCTGAATCTAAACCCTAATGTAAATTTCTGCTGTCACACAGGAATGGAAACTTGAGCGCTTTGTTAAACATCAGTCATCTCTCAAATCTGGCAAACACTGGATAGAAAGGAATAACCAGGTAACTGGAAGACAGAATGTGTGTCTGCACTGTATCCCTTTAGGCAAAGCATGCGTGGTGTAATCATCATACCAGTTTAGAGAGACTCAGCATAACACATGTTCAGATATTAATCCAGAACCTGAATTAGTGGCAGGCCACAAAGGTGACTATAATCAGTCTGAGCCACAAAGATAACAACGATCAGTCTGAGCCTATTTAAATAATCATTAAGTAATTTTTATGCAATCGTGCCTAAAGACCCCAAATAAGAAGCTGATTTAAATAATTCTTTTTTACTTCATTTTGCTCATGCACTTGAACTATGTTCCTAAAGAAAGGTTGATTCATATTCATCATGTAAATGAACAGATAACTTACAGAATATGATGACAGCAATTAAATACAGCCCATTATACATAATGCATTAATTTCGCAGCAAGGAAGACTCTGCTTTGATTAAAGTTACAGCATATAAAATCTGACATGAGTTTACATGCATTTTAAAATTTTATTTAGTTTTTAATAACAATTGGTGAATGATACAAAAAAATGCAGTATGATGATGATAATCTTAGTATGTAGACTGGAAACTAGTTAAAATGCACACACACACACACACACACACACACACCCCTCCCTTAAAGTTATTTCTCAATAGTTATATTTTAAAGTAAACTGGAGCCATAAGAAAGGTTAGGAAACAAAGCAGTCGGTGAATAATTGTTTTGTGTCTACCACATCTTTACTGTTTTAGAACAAATGCACCTTGTGTGTGCCCTTGCAAGTTCATCTTAGTTCACAGAATGGATAGACAAAAAGTTGCCTGGGTGATTTTTTCCTACTCTCTCTTTCTCAAGCTGTAGTGTAACACTCCCGGCACAAAACGAATGAACAAAGTATTTTCAAAGCAGATAGAGAAAAAATTACTATTTTTAAAAGGTAATTTAACACTTCAACGAATACTTACTCCAGGTTTTAATGGATTTCCAGCAGTTTCTTGTTTAAATTTAAAGTTGTCAGTAGAAATAGGTACTGCTCAACTAAGTGATTCTAATGAGTAGTCTTTATTGTAGGCTGTCATTCTTGACAAAAAAAAAAAAAGGAAAATATGAAAAGCATCCTTTATACATTTAGTTTCAGTCAATCCTTTAACTCTAGTTTGGCTAACACAACAACACAGTGATTTGATTACTCAATAGTTAATCACAGGGATAAAAGGCAGCAAAAGGTTATGTTCAAATGTTTCATGAATGGAATAACTCAGTAATGTGCAGCTTACAGTTGTGCACTCCTCACTCCATGTCTTATAACAGCCAACTCAGAACTTCATGCAGTTAGTAGCTCTGGCATAAAAATTTCCATATTTAAAGCTGACTTCAGGAACGTCCCATTTGCTGCTTCGGAAAGAATTCCTACTGCATGATGACGATGAAGCTCACATAACTTTGTTCAGTCTTTGGATCACATGCAGGATTCTGGTTAAAAGCCAGTGAAGAGTCATTTTATCACTACTTAGAATATACACATCTCAGGGAACTGTACCACCAACAAGGGAACTCTTTACAGTTCCCAGGAACTTGCTACCTAGATACAAAAGATTACATTTCCAAATGCCATAGATTCCAAACTGAAATCAAAATTTCTATTTTTAAAGTGGTGATGATGCAAACTATAAAGCTAGGAATGTTTTCCCCTCACTACACCCTCCATCCAAAACCAAGATCCTGATTGTGTTGATTCAAGAACTCATTGCAATCTTGAAATTCCAAGTTGGGTGAAGGCGGGAAAGAAAAAAGAAGAGGGGGAAAAAAAAAAAAATCAGTATTTTAAGTTCCACTATTCAAACAAAATGAAATGCCAAAAACTAGAGGAAGAAACTCACAACTAGAAAAGCCTCTTACTAGGACATGAAAACAACAGTAAGGAAAAAATCCTACTAACAGGTACTTGAAAAAGACAAGATGAAGTTACAGGGCATTTTAGTGCATGAATGAAACGTTATTCTTATGAGTACCAAAAACTAATACCGAATTTAAACTTTATTTTAACAGGAAAAAGAGAAAACCAGCCACAAAAACTGCAGCTCTGACGTTTGTCACTCCTGAAAGAGCTGAAGAGGGGGACACCTCCCTTCTATGAATACACAGACATGCTGTCCCTTTTCTTCCCATTATAAGTAGTTTAGCAGCTAACAACCCTAAAGCACTTCAACTTAAATCCTTTAAAGAGGGAAGAGAAAGAGCCTGGGAGCTGTGTTCTGAAAGACAGAATGAATGGGATCACCATCGGTTTGTCCTAAATTGAGATTAATATATCCGTAATCTGCTAAAGTAGCTCAAAAATGCAACTTTTCCCCTGAAAATGAGTGAAGTTTTAAATTTGATTCAACATGACACCAATTTTCAGCTGAAACGATTGCTCCTTTTTCAGAACCAGCTGGATACAAAGCAAATTAGACAGATAAATCAAGTTTTATCCATTATAGAAAACTGAATTATTTCTATGCTCATTTACATTGTTGACTTAAAAACAACACTTCTTTTGTTCTCTAAATATGCATGGAAAAAACCCTCTTGTTCATCTAAACAGCACTTCTACCAGTTTAGAACAACCTGCTTCTGGTTTGCGTACCTGGCTTGATCTCTAATAGATTCTAAGATTTTTTTCAGCAGGTCAATGGAACAACATATCAAAACCCAAAGATGCTATCCAATAGAACACTTTATGCTGAACAGATCTTAATTTTTCCAGTACGCTCACAGAAAGAAATTAAGATTACACAATTATTAGCATGCAACATATACCAAGACAATGCAAACCACAGTGTAGTGCACAGAAACAAATCAATATTACCCAGAATAGTAAACGAAGAAGGTTTCAAGTAGAGCAAAATTTAGGGGAAATGGAATTCATTAATAAAAGTAGCTATTTGGCCAAGCGCTAACATCCCTTAATTCTGGCAATGCACTGTTTGACTCTAAGAGACCCTAAGCAGCCATAACTCTTATCCATCCATGCAAAACGTCTGCAAAAAATGCTCTGAAATTTAGGGTTTATCTATCTGGCTGATTGCACCTCTATATTTGTACTGCATACGCACTTCTGCTTAGCCACCTGCTAGAAGTCATAAAAAGAAACTTGGGAGCAATCATAAATAAAATAAAAAAGAAAGTGAAATTATCTTTGAAAGTTTGTATTTGCCATTTAAGCACAAAATTCGCATACAGAGGCCAGCAGCACACACAAGACTCCTGAGTTTTCCTTAAGTTGCTTGAGTCCCTCATATGGCTGTTCAAAAACAGTTTTAAGTCTTACTGGATTGTAGACTGTGCCAAAAAATGTATTCTTCCAGCACTCTTCCCTCTTCATAAAAAAAAAGGGGGGGGAAGGAGGGGGAGGGGGGGGAAGAGAAAAGGAAAAAAAGGCAGGGGAAAAAAGGGAAAAAAAAGGAAAGTAGTATTAATTATTCTATTCAGTCCATATCTTGACTGAACAATGACCAACAGCAGAAGAATTTGCAAGATCTTCATGTAGGATAATTAGGTAGTGACATGAATAACACAAAGGCTTCAGGGGAACACAAAAAAAGAGTACATAGGGAGATTAGGTTGAAGTAGATAATGGGAAGGAAACAGCAAGCTTTTGGAATCAGCAAATAAATATAAAGAAAACAAATGAGTCAGATGCTGAGAGAGTCAAGGCAGCAAAAAGGACTAAGTGACTCTTGGAGAAAAACACTAATGAGGGAGCTCCCACTGCTCCCACATGTTCCCATGGACGCATCCAGGGGGTAGTGGTCAATGGCTCAATGTCCAGATGGAGATCGGTGACGAGTGCTGTCCCGCAGGGGTCCGTATTGGGACCGGTACTGTTTAATACCTTCATCAATGACATAGACAGTGGGATCGAGTGCACCAGCAGGTTTGCAGATGACACCACGCTGAGTGGTGCAGTCAACATGCCTGAGGGACGGGATGCCATCCAGAGGGACCTGGACAAGCTCGAGAAGTGGGCCCGTGTGAACCTCATGAGGTTCAACAAGGCCAAGTGCAAGGTCCTGCACCTGGGTTGGGGCAACCCACAGTATCAATACTGGCTGGGGGATGAAGGAATTGAGAGCAGCCCTGCCGAGAAGGACTTGGGGGTACTGGTGAATGAAAAGCTGGACATGAGCCAGCAATGTGCACTAACAGCCCAGAAGGCCAACTGTATCCTGGGCTGCATCAAAAGCAGTGTGGCCAGCAGGACGAGGGAGGTGATTCTGCCCCTCTGCTCTGCTCTGGTGAGACCCCACCTGCAGTGCTGCCTCCAGCTCTGGAGCCCCCAGCACAAGACAGACATGGACCTGTCGGAGCGGGTCCAGAGGAGGGCCACAAAATGATCAGGGGGGTGGAACGCCTCTCCTATGAAGAAAGGCTGAGAGAGTGGGGGTTATTCAGCCTGGAGAAGAGAAGGCTGCGGGGAGACCTTATTGCAGCCTTTCAGTACTTAAAGGGGGCTTATAAGAAAGATGGCGGCAAACTTTTTAGCAGGGCCTGTTGTGACAGGACAAGGGGGAAACGTTTTAAACTAAAAGAGGGTAGATTTAGATTAGATATAAGGGTAGGTATACATTTTTTACAATGAGGGTGGTGAAATACTGGAACAGGTTGCCCGGAGAGGCGGTAGATGCCCCATCCCTGGAAACATTCAAGGTCAGGTTGGACGGGACTCTGAGCAACCTCATCTAGTTGAAGATGTCCCTGCCCATGGCAGAGGGAGTTGGACTGGATGACCTTTAAAGGTCCCTTCCAACCCAAACTATTCTATAATTCTGATTCTAAGAGCTTGGTATAGATAGACCTGCACATCAGCTTCATTTTCAACAGAATGAGAACATGCAAACTGACACAGGGCTGTTTCCGAAACTGTATTCTTGAATATGAATGTAGAATTTTGCCTCACTGTGTATGACCACTTTTTGAATGACTGGGTCAGTAATACCATAGCTCTTCAAAAAAGTTCAGCAGTTCAATGAGATGTCAAATACAGCACTGAAGTTTCTGCTCTTATTTTTGCAATTTTTTCTGGGTCTACTGCCTTTTTGAAAAGTCTTTTCAGCCTGATTTTCACTTTCACTTTTTCTTCCTCAGCTGTCATCACTTGTATTGATTTTTCACTCTTCCCTTTTTCAGTTTGACAGGTGTGTTTAATTTTTTCTGGCTAATACAACGTGCACCTCACTAGTCATATTGTTCCTGCTTCACTTATGTTTTGTTCTGAAGAAATAGTCCCTCCCTGCATAAGCTATTCTGCTCCCAGAATAGTAAAGTTGTATCCTCCCCCTCAGTTCTTTCTCTAAAATATTAAGAATGTTTTCTCATCTTTAGTATCAAAGGTGTTGCTTTTTATGTGCCCACCAACGTGGAACACAAATATTATTTTCTATGTCAACTACAGTTCAGATACTGTTACTTCTTGAATGGACTCCCATTAGTACCCAAGCATTAACTAAGCACAGTCTTATGACCTGCATGCTTTGAGAACATTTGGTCTATGAAGTGGAAGCTGTGTAAGGTCTACCAGGATAATTTATTTACCCAGCTCAGGCCATGATTCTCCTACTTCTTCAATGGCTGTTCAGAAGCCTTGATGAGTTGACTGGGACAACTGTTTCCAGCTTCCATTTTTCCAGTAGGGCTTCTGGAGATGAACATCAGGACCAAGAAGCCTTGAGAGGTTAAGTCCTTCCTCATTAGATGGAGCTCTCAACAGAAAGGAGATCCAATTTCAGTCTCTAAAAAGTCTCTCAAGTAGTTTGCCCAACAGACAACTTAATTACCTCACTAAGCCAAATAACAGTAGCAACCAACAGCAGCCGAAGTCACTAAATATTAATTTTTTTTAGAAAAACAATGTTGAATAATTTGATCTCAGCATCAAATAGCCATTTTCTTTATCTAGAAGCTTGTAATACACTTCCATTATTCAAGACTGATCTTTAAAACTTACTATGCATATGGTTCCATCCTGTTGTCACACTTCATTTCCCCACCAATCTTGTGAATCCGCTTACGTAAACATTTGCCTGCTTCTTGCTTAATATTTTTCCAGCAGTGGTTTATCCAGGAGAAGAGAGCTGCCACTGATGGAAGAGGTGCAATAAATCTGTATCCCTCATTAGGCAAGCTAAGCTTGCCAGGAAATTGCCTCAACATTGCAGAACGCCACTGCATAATCCAAGACTAGGGTTAGCTGACTTAAGCGAAAGCTACACACAAGTACTCTTTAGTGGGAGAAACTGTCACCCTAAGAATTAAATGCAAGCCTCGGGAGTTTTCATAATTTGGAAGAAATGAGGAACACAGCCACAAATAAAGTTTTGAAAAAAGTAATACTAATATGAAGGCTGTTGCCCTAATTTTAACAAGTCTTACTTTATTCTGTGAGTTTCCACAGAATATCATGCACAAATTCAGTTGCATGAATTGTGAAACCCTGAAATGTAAATTCCCTGGCTCTTCTTTGTCTGCAAAAAAAAAACCACATAATTAGAACATCTATTAGAAACAAAACACATTGAGGTAAACATCTTTTTCAGGCCTTTACGTAACAACTGTCATATCAAGAAAAAAAAAAATTCTTTACAACAAAGACAGATTAGATACTCTTTTGCCATACACATCCTGTTCAATACCAAACACCTTGCTAATGTCTAAATCCTACCTCCAAAATTCACAGACTACAAGAGTATGACTAGAGGAATGATGTATTGTGTCCAAACACCCTTCTGAATTGAGACAAAAACTATGTATTCCATATAAGATGTAGCCCTGCCATAACACCTCTCTTGCCTTTCCTATCTACAACAGGAGGTGAAAAAAACCGTACTTTGGTTCTCTAAACAACAAAGAATACAACCATATGTCAGAACTATAAAATAAAGGTCATACAGGATCTTTACAGACACACACAACCTTCACAGATATTTTACAAAACATAAGACTCTAAGTTAGGGAAATCAATGCCGCAAATTCAGAAAAAAAACAGCAATATCTGGAAAAAAACTATATTAAACTATGAAGTTCTTGTTTTACTATTCTCTTTCCAAGTCACTAATAAGGAAAAGAAAAAGCATTTAACTTTCAGAAACAAGTCTGTCTTGACAGTTTTGGCATTATGTATGTGCTGCTTTTCAGGCAACGAGAGATTAAGAGTACCTGTATCTGCTCTACAAGAGATTAAGAGTACACAAATGCAAACCCAAACTCCTAGGCTACTACTAGTTTGCAGTTGGATCTTACCAAGGTTACAGTCAGTCTCTATTCCCATCCATAGAACAAAGGACATTCATATCTATACATATTTGTTAAGATTCATGACTATAGAATGTTCTAAAGCCTCAGATAAAAATGCTCTACAGAAGTACACCATACTGTCATTAACAGATAATTCTCACTCTAGCATGTCTTACACATCAGAAATGCAACTCTATATATATGAAAGGTAAGCACCATAGTGTTTAGGACAAAATCGTATAAACACAATACCATTTTCATTCTCAAGGAAAGAGTCTTTCAACATATAAAACAAGTATTGGGAAGTTTCAAAGCAGAAGTGTTATTCCCAAAATACGCAATTTAAAATCTCTCCAAAGTATCAATAACATGTTTTATCAAAAAATAATTAACAATAAAACCGCATAAATCAGCCAAAAGCTAAAGAGAGGAAATTTACTTAGAACAAGTCCTAGATTTGACTGGGATTTTCTAGTCTTCATGAGGCACTTAAATTTAACACTGGGGACCAACAAATGAAGAACAGAAAGATAATTTCATTTCTGATGAAGCTCTAAAGTGATCAGTATTTAACATCCAACTAGTATCCATCTGCAACCTGCACATGAAGCTACCACAGCACTCTAATTTGTCTTTACTCAAAGTCACATAGCCTCCTGGCACTCCCTATATAGTTCAGCAACCATGATTTACTAGCAAAATTTACCCATGGCATATGTTTGGGGTGATACCTGATTGGAGTGTTGTCATCTGCATTTCTGGCTCCAGCAGTGTCATGTTGATCCTTTTCTCAACAGTTACAATCCCTTAAAGACCATTCTTTATATATAGATAGATATAGATATATGTTAAAAAAAAAAAATCCAAGAGGACCTCTCAACTTTAATCTTGTTCAAAACTTGAAAAAATTCTCATCTTTATATGATGAAAACTGTGCCTACTGGGAAAACTCAGTCTTTCAACATGCAGTTCTCTGCTTATTCACTACAGGCAAGTTGGAACAGCGCAGAATCAAATTACTGCTAGGAGAAAAATGAGTACTCAAAGGGGAACGCAAGATGTGTAGCTTGAAGGAGTAAGGTCCGCCCCTTGATGCTCTGTAAGTAAAAGGGAGGGGGGAGGAAGGGGTCAGAGACACTAGAACTGGCAGTTTTTTCCCGTTTTAAAAGAGAAGGATGACGTCTTGGGTAGAACTTTCAACCCCCTAAGGGGCTCTGCTGATGAGGCAATTTCATTCCAAGGACAAGGAGACCCAGTGTTAACATAAATAAGCAGACATCCTCAGCTTTGAAACAACATGGCCAAAACCATATACATCCTGCTGATAGATCAGTCACTTTTCTTCAATCTTTACCAGCCCTTTTTCTTAATAATTGCACTATTCCCCTATCCCTATCAACTCCCTTTGCTGATCACTAAACTTGAGCTACTGTAACAAAGAACTGCAACTTCTTCTAAATAAATGGTAGCATCTGTTTCTTAAAAACAAACAAACAAAATGCCTTTTCTCCTTCAGACTTTTCCCATTGTGGATTACACCCTCCATCCAACCTGTCTAGAGGTTAAAAAAAAATTAAGCCATGTTTCCCATATCCAAATTATTAGTTTCAAATTATTTGGGATAGTGGACAAAACTTTTATAGTCAAATATTTCTTGAGTAAAAGATAAAAAAAGAATTAAGTCTTTCCTCACTAGATGATTCCAGCTCCCAACAGAAAGGAAATTCAATTTTGGTCTCTGAAGAGTCTCAAGTAATTTGCCCAATAGATAATTTAATTATCTTAACAAACTAATTCCAACGCTTCTGTCCCCAGAGCAGCTTTCCCTTACTCCCCATCTTTCCATAAGGCTCATCGTCATTTCTCATTAGGTCATCTAAGTAACTAACTGCATATATTTGCACCAAGCCCAAAAATATATTGAGATCAGGATCAAAGATACAGACCAATTTTTAGATTCAAAATCCCTTTGTAGCAAGTCAGAATCCTTCTCCCGCCACAATAGCATTCATGAAGATGAGTAACTGGGTGTGCAAAACTGCTTTAGCACTGTTTTCTGACCCCTCCAATCTTAAATAACTTCAGGGTTTCTCTAACACTCAGATGGAAGAACTCCCCAACAGCTGCTCGACAGCTGAGAGAAGAGCATGGCAGGTTTTAGCAACATACCTTCCTTCCCCCACACAAACACATCTGGGGCTTCAAAAGAGGCAGCAGAAACTCATCTGGCAGCTTTAAACAATACAGGAAAATCCCTTACAGTGATGATATTGTAGTACTTATCTGATTTCCATACTCCTTACATCAGTAGTGTTTTGTAAAAGGACAAGAATCAGATCATTTGGGCTTCTCATATTCAAACACCACTTACGCAGTCCTAGATTCACAGCCAAACTAGGCAAAAATTGCAGGCCTAAATGTTCATTCTTGCTGTGCAATCCTTATAGAAAGGAACTGCAGTGGTGCATTTAGCGACATTAGTGACAGATTTAACACCTACACTGAATATCCATATTCATCATAAATAAAGGAAACCATCAATTTTCAGCAGAATGTATGCTCATTTTTGTGGTGATATGTGGAAATATAAGGGGAAGCAGTATGAGCAAAGAGGAAAGGAAATCTTTCCTACAGTGTCCAGGAACATCACTTAACCCCCTGCACTGTCAGTGCACTGTCAGTGATCACGAACAGATAGATGAAATTTAAAGCATTAACCAGGATGTTGCTTATTTGACCAGCAAGGAAGATGAAGATTGCACTACTGAATGTCTTCGAACAGAGATTCCTTCATTATACTTTGTGGTAATGTATTGATTGTGGTAGAGAGTTACAGCCTGCAGAAGTGGCTGAAAGTATCCCAGTATAAATGAGTTATAGAAAACTTGAAATTTTCACAAGGAAAGCCACACATTAGAGAAGCAGGCTATCACCCAAAGCTAGGATTCAGTTTGCTAAGTACTAGCAGCAAGTAATTATTGTGAAATGGTGCAATCTTTCTTGCATGAAGCAGCCGCTCACTGCTTAAGTAGAACAGACTGAGAATCCTGCTGAATGGCATTCTCCCTTTAAAGAACCAGACTTCCTTTCCCCATTACTACCCTTAATATTTAAAACAGCAAAACCAGCCATAGAAGTCCTTACTCAGACAGACAAAACAGCTACCCAGATCTGGGCCTGACTTGTTTAAAAAGCAGTTTAACTTCATGAAAAAGGAATGTTTTTTAAATAGCTACCAAATTGTATGTCTAATGTTCATCCATCAGCCCTGAACCTTGACACCTCAAAGGCAAACTGAAATAAGAGAGAAGCTGGAAAGGACAAACAGAAGGCAGAGAAATATTACAAACCAGTGATTGGAGAAGGGCATTATAATCTTGTTAACTTGACCAGGAACAACAAAAACTGTTGAGAGCTAATTTGTTAAAGCCACCACATTAAAGCTTCCTTTGGCATTACTCCTTCCAGCTCAACTATTCCCCCATCACTATTTAAAAGTTTGTTTTAAATATTTCAAGAGATTACCACTTCTCAGCTGTTTAGTAGCTCCCATCAGTAACAGGCCAGTCATTTCTATCATGCTCTGAATCTCATAGCTCTACCAGAAACTTTCAGACAGCATGCTAAATTTATAGTCTCCTGGGACATAAAGTCGTAACACAAATCTATCCAAGATAGACTGGTTGTTTTTATTCTAACAACCATTCCCCTTACTCACACACAAGAGAAAACAGCAAGCCTCATTGGAATGTGTGTGAAGGACAGATCAGAGAAAGCTATATATTCCCTGTTTTGGTCCTTTTGTTACAATACAGACTTAATCTTCTTCACATATAAGTTCTTGATGAGGCAGTAACCACCACTTGTTAATTAAATGTAACTTTGAGTCACACTTTTCCAGAAGTTGGATATACACTAGAACAAAAAAACTGCCAATAACCTGAGAACATAATTTCAGAATAATCCTGTCTTTTTAAAACCCTTTCTCAGGAATAAAATACCACCCTTGTTGATAAGCAAACATGCCTAACTTCTTAAATGAGTTCACAAGTCACAATATTCACTTTTTTAAAGGACAGTTTATGAGATGATTTTAAGAAAACATTATCAATGTTTTTAAAGTCACAGTAGCAAGACGACAGCTATAAAATCTGCAAAACCACCATAATAAGTTATATTTGAAATAAACCCTGAATCTGACTGCATTCAATGTAATGACAATCCAGGACGGGAAAGGGAAAGAAGGGGAGGGAGACAGGAATATATAACCTAATAAAAGAATTATAGGAGCAATCACCTACAAAATTCTTTAAAATAAAACCAGGTGCCCTAATAAGCATCTAAAATATTACTCCTATCTTTTAACAGTAAATGGACATAGGCATATAGGCACTAGCTCCTTAAAACCATTTAAAAAGTTCAACTCTGTAATTTGTGAGTGAGTATAATCACCAACAGCTTATGTGGCAACAATTAATCCCACGCTTTGTACGGCACTCAGTCTTTACAGTAACAGGAGTACCTTCTGATACCTAAAGTACATGCCTGTTATATGACTTCAAGTCACACTGAAATTCCACACATTCCAGCTAGTCTCTTTCCCCACAGCACATATGTTACTTTGTAGAAGGCAGGCCTCCCAGATCAAGTAAACCTCCAAAATTGACAAGCTGGTACAAGTTTTATCCAAACCCATAGTCATAAAATGCAACAGTTCATTTGAAAGAATGTTACCTGACCTTAAACAAGCCTACATGAGAAGAAACCAGGACTGTCGCAGGCTTCTAACACAACATTTTTCATGACCTCTGGACAAAGATAACTATGAATTCATCTGGGGAAAATGGGTCAAGAGATAGTGGAGCAATTATCATAATTTCAAATGAAAGTTAAATAGAAGGACAATTTTGATCAGAAATGTTCAAACTGCAGAAGATTTGTATATTCATGCCCTGTTTTTCTATTTTATGTAACCACATTCATCAGGGCCTTGCTCTAACCCTGCCCTAAGGGTTGAGAAAAGTTATCTTGGCATCTTAGTACAGGCACTGAGAAAAATCAAGATACACTTAAGAGCTTCAGATGACTCTGTAATGACCTTTTTTTGGCTTGTGTGGCAACGAATGAGTCAGTCACAAGTAATCCCTCATAGTTAAAGAAAGTTGAGGCCTTGATGAACATGGGTAAAAAAGGAGAAGGAATGTGAATTTTGGGTAGAAAAATTCACTGTGAAGCACAAAGAAAAATTAAATAACTACACCTTAAATGTTCCATCAAGCTTGATGTCTGAATAGAATCTAATAATAGCATCAAAATATTTTACTAACACCTTACCACATAAGGTTTCCTTCCACTGAAGTGACAAGAAATTGTTTCCTATCTATCTGATATGTTCCAATACTTCACAGATATCCTTAATAGCTTTTATTGCATTTTAATTTACTGTAACTTAATAACAACTACTCAGTCAAGATGTTTAAGGTGTTTATGCCCATCTATCTAGGTGCACCTACTCTTGCAGGTACACACACCTACAAGGATAATGTGTAGCTGTGATAAGAGGAATCTGGGTCTGAAACAAAACAAAACCAACAAGAAACCCCTCAGAACTGTCTCTTGCTGCTCTTCAATTCTCTATGAGCAAAAGAAAAAAGGAATCCACTGTCTAGGACATACAGCAGCATGTGTATATAAGACCGCATTCCCAGTTCTCCCATGGGATACATAATTCCATGATGCTTCGCACCCCAAAGAAGTTTCTATTTTACCTCTGGTAATAGTTCCAGAACCACTGCCTGAAGAAACAAATTCAGTACAAATCAATTTAATATTTTTGTACAGACATCTACAGATACGCAAACACTTCTGTAAGCAAAAGTTACACAAAGGGTTAACCTGTTAGAAGTGCTCAGCATAAGTAGTTAGTTCAGCTGTGAGTCAGCAATGCCTGTCTAGAACTGCAAACAGGAGACCCTTTGACACAGATAGGCAGCTTGCAGCAAGTCTCTTATTTACCATCTCGTCCCCTCCCACTGCCACTCAGCTTGAATCTTCCTCATACCTTGAATTTGTCAAGTTGTCACAGAAGCAGTTTCACTGCACAAGATATGCTTCTACAACCACTTTGGATTGCTCAAATGTTTAACCAGATTGCCATCTTGACTGGCAGATCATCTCTGAAGGTTTTTTAACATTTGAAGCCAAAGGCACAACAACAAAGATACACCGTATTTTAAAAAGGAGCTTTAGCAAGCTCAACAGCTTTCAACAGCTATGCAACCTCAACCCCAAGATAACTGAAAAGTTCCCATTTGAGGGAACAAGTTTATTAATTCAAAATGCATCAGCTATGTTTCTCAACAGCTCACTAAGACAAGTCTCCTTTTATGCTGTGACAGTTTGCAGATAACCATGTTTCAGCAGCACTTCTCTGTCCCGCAATACTTTAATGAATGTACACACGAACAACACATAACAACACACTGCAGCCTAGGAGAAAAGAGTATTGTATACCTCTGAAGATAAGGAATATTCAGATAGTCTAGATCAGGGACTTTGGACTTTATGCCTTGTCTGAAAAGCTGCACCTCCAGCAGTAAAATTCCCACTATCGTGCTGAGTGCTGATAAAGAATTAGCTCTGAAGAGACCCACCTAATGAGTCATTTCCGGGAATATCCTAATTTTCTTTGACAAAAGGTGTGGGCAGAGGTGTTCCTTTTCAAATACTTTTTAAACCCAAGTCTATTTTACCTGTTCCAGTCAAGCAGATTTGCAGCCCACAATGACACAGCTTCAAGATTGAGTCCATAAAAATAACATTATTCTGATAGAGGAGAACCATCTATTTCTGTCAAATATTCCCGAGATACCAATTTGTAGACCTATCCAAACAACAGAATCATATAAAGACTCCTACATTTCTGTAGCAGAATATTCTTTCCTCTGACCATAACAAATGCTGTTATGTCCTGCTTGTATCCATTCAAAGTGCTGCTACAAGTTTCATTTTCATAAAAAGGTACTCTTATCCATTCCCAACACTAGTATCCTTTTCCCTGTGGCATCAAGAATAAACTGCTTCTTCCCATTCAGGACCCTTAATCACATCTTATTCACTGAGAACCCTGCCTCCAGTAAATTCACAATGTCACACTCAGGTCCCAGCTGTTTTGGAAACAAAGGCTGATATGCTTTTCCCATGCTGCCTTCAAGCCCTCTACCACCTTCAAAACTACCTCAGTTAAATTTCATTTGAAATCTCTCCTTGCCTTCATAACTATAAAATGCCCAAGTCTGCCACTAGTTGAGGTGTGTTGAGATCCCAGTCTACCGTGATAACTAATATTCCAATTTCTTCTTTTATTTACCACCATCACCTTTATCTCATACTTAGAGGACTGCAAACGTTAAGGATTACAAGCTTTTTGTTCTGTTTTTGCAGTTTCTAGCTTCTCCATTTTTAAGGCCTGTAAACATGACTGTAATCACATAATGATGGTATAATGTATATGAATGAGGAAACTCTTTTTATCCTCTTAAAAAACAATATTTAGGGTTCAAGTTATTAATTCTTCCAACTAGCAAAACACTGATACACTGTTCAGAGAAGGGCATGCTCAGTTTCTAGAGGTAAAGAACCAGACATGTCAAGTGAGGTATCCTTCCAATCCAAATTACTGTCCTACAGTTCACATATTCTAACTTTACCATAAGCATTACGGTCTGGCTATAAAACCACTTCAGAGCTCCCCAGCATTTCCAATATGTTGTACCATGCAACTCTATGTAATGCATATAATGCCCAACACTATTAAGGCACCCAGGACTCAACCATACTCAAATCCATAGTATCTTGCGGGTAAAGTTGATAGCAAGAATTCAGACTCCAGAAAGACCTTCATATTGCCAAGAGCCCACCAACACATACCCCAGAAGGTAGAGTAAAGGGAGATCACCATAGGGAACTCACAAACAGAAGCTACCAGTTATCAAATGGCTTCATCAGTCAGTCACAGAATGGGGTGAAGATGCAAAGGCTTTCACGGCAGCCTGGTGATCCTGAGCTTCAGACAGTTCACATTCTTCCAAAATCAGGAATTCTGGTCACCAAGTGACCTGAATTTTGCCACTCCACTGTCACTCACCAAACAGTCAAAGGGATTCATACCATAGTTATCCATAAGCTACCCATAGTTCGAGAAACATAGGCAGGTTATTCTCACTCTAGGAAGAGGTGGCCTACTGGGATATTTCATTTTTAACTCTAGGTCTTGTTCCTCCTTCTAAAAGGCTGACAGAACTTTTCAGACATTTGCAGTGAGAAAATTATGCACTCATAAGTGCAGACCAAGGTGGCAAAGAAAAATCTACAGATGGCTATAGCCTGAAGATGAGCTAACACTTCCTTTGATTGACTGTCTCAGTTTTGTACAACTTTTAGTTACCACAAAGCACATGGAAGTTGTTTCTGGTATTCACCTAACACAATAATCTAAAGCATTTATAACTAGAGCTCTCTGGAACTTCCACAGCCAGTAACATCAGTCCTTCTCATCAAACAATGTAAATCAGTTTTGTCTACTCTAGATCATTAGTTCTTCATACAAATAAAACATTGTAAGAAGTAACAAGAAGCAGACCTGTCATCAGAACACATACCATGACAACACCACAGTACTTCCTCGGTGAAGACATATTACATGAGACATGAGTGCACTGTACCACTTACCATTCTTCCTTTCACTGAGTGGAGGAAGGTTGGGGTTTCGGCCATGATGGATGTTGAGGGTCAGCTCGGGCTGCAAGGAGAGCTCCTGCAGCTCATTGGCAACAGCTTCGCTCTGAGGGCTGGGGGCCGCCGAAAGTGACACCAGCACTGGCTCATCATCATTTTCGCCAGCCCCTCCTCCGTCCAGCCCATTTCCAGCAATGACGGAAGGGGGCAGGCACACCACACCGGAGAAATCCACTTTGGCTTTCGTGACAGCAACCTGCAAGACAAACAAATAACAACAAAAAAAAAGTAAATCTCACATGATAGTCGTAACCCATATGTCCAGTTCATCATAGCGTCTCCATATTCTAGAGAAACATGTTCTTTAGCACAGCATTTGTGTTATCATCAATTCAAATCCAACTAGTGATGGAAACTTGCTAACTCAGCAGTTTATACACTTGCATAAACCTCCAATAGCATCACCGCACAAACTACTGATGAAACTACAGATTATTATCATTTTCTTTAAAAGTATGAGAACATTCTCAACTTTTGCTACTTTAGGAACCCAATCTTGAGAAGACACAGATTGAGTTGTTCCAGTGAAGTCAGCCGATCTAGAACCTTGTTGAACTCTTGATTATTCTCCTTTTATACCAACAATGGTGTTTTAACAGGACAACTGTCAATTTGAAATCCAGTCAGGTAAAGTAATCCTTCATAATAAACCTGGAAGGACAGCTGAGTACAACAACTGAGGATTTTCAAATAAAATAATTTGCATTTCAAAAAATAATTCTCTTGCCCCATTCACTATCAGTGAAAATGAATGCAAGAAAAATATTCCACATAAAGTAAACAAAAAAGCTTTCCTGTCTAAAACCTCAGCTACAGTAAGTGAGGGCTTTAATGAAATAAGCAATTTTTAAATGTTTCATGATATTTCCATAATTCTTTAAATAAGTGTTTAATAGCCACCACTATGTTAAAATCAAAATTCTTTTATGCTCAGTAATTTAAACAGAAACAAACCAGCTGGAAGTCTCCAGTGAAATGGTTACTGTGTCAACATTTAAACAGTAACGGATGTTATACAAGAGCAATCATATTTGGTTTTGATTAATGAAGATGGAAGTCTCCTACTTCTTAGTATGCTGCTGTTTCAAGCAGTCTAAACTCAGAAGACTACCACTACATAACTGTGCTGCACTGTAGTCATTTATCAAGCAAAAGGTATTTCTGGAGGCTAACCTTCAGCTTCAAAAAGATGCAGGTAAAGCAAGCTGCAAAGAAGCGAAGTAAAAACCATCAGGATAATCCTCTAGAAATCAATCAGAAAGCTTAAACTTTGAGCAACGTTTTTAACAGTACTGTTTTTTATTAAGTATTCCCCACTTAACACTCACAATTAACCTGAGTGAATGTGACAACATTCAACATATTAATAGCTGATAAAGTAGCTCAAATAGTCATTTTCCCCACTTCCACTTCCGTTTTGTACTTCAGTTGCTTAGAAATGTTTGCTCTGTAATACCCAGAACAAAGTTATAAGTGGTAGTACATTTGTTTGAAAAATTTGTTCAATGTATATTCAAGGCAACAATAAGAATTACTGGTAATGAATAGATGCTATTTCATCCATGTTATCACACATTCATTCCCAGGACCCTATGCCATGATCTGAAGAAAACCAAGGAAAAGAAGGGTGGAGGAAAAAAAGAAAACAACAAAAACCACCAACCAAAGCTGGTGCTTGTTATAACAAAACAAATGAGACTGAGCCAAACCTTACTGCCACATAAAGTATTTGCTTTTACTTCAGTTACAATTTGGCTACAAAGTGCCTACCCTCTCCTTGATGTAGTTCCTGTCCAATGCAAACATTGCTCATATCCATTTGAGAGCAAATTGTAACAGTAATATGCAAAGAGAAAAAATTGGGATTGTGCCCTTCTTCTCTTTACAGTGTATACAGAAAACCTAGAAACACACACCCTTAAACCACACACTTAGACCAATGCTATAACAATCCTTGCAAAGGCTGGAAAGAGTTAAATCATGACCAATATAATTGGCCTCAGGCCCTGTCCCTATAGTGATGGGAGGCCTGTGGAAAGGGGCTAAAAGGAAGAGTAATTGCTCAGTTAGGAGGCTGGCTGGTAAGGACTGCTGTCACCATCTTAGAGGAGCCAAAGCCAATTTGTTTTATCGTAGGAGATGTACTGGAGACATTACACTTTGCCTAGTACCACATGATGGTTAGGTCAAACCACGCAGGAAGACAAGTGCAGCCAGGCCTGAATCCACAAACAGGTGACAGTTATAGCTAACACCCACCCAGCAAGGATTTGGAATGGCAGAAGACTCAATCTTCCCCCCTCAACTCATACTAGAAAAGAAAGAGTTCCTTCCTCTTCTCACGAGGGGAAAAAAAACTTGACCTTTCTCAAAAAGTCAGATCTGCTTCAACTAGGAAAACAGCAAATGTACTTAGGAACTTCTGACATGCTGGATTTTCTTTTAAACAGGAGTTTGTAACCTGAAATCACACTTCAAACACCATTTTAATGACAGTGTTGTAAAACAGAATATATTTTCCTAATCTAGGTGTATTCATATTAGCCAGTCCACCATGTAAAAGCACAGTACCAAGCTACAGTACAAGCAGTCTAGCCTAGCCAGCCACAATGTAGAGCGGAGCAGGACATCAGTGCTCACACACCAGTTTGCTACGTAACCCTGAGCAACACCATACCAAGTGGTGTTAATTGGTACTGGAACTATAAACCACAGTTTCTCCAGTAAATTGTCCAATGGAACTTCAGCACCAGGGGCTGGATTATCACTAGAGTTGTACCTGGATCTGCAGGTTTCCTCACTCATGCAGAAGACAACACAGATGGAAGGTATCTTCTTCTTAATCCTAGCTGGCATGTCATTCAATATTTGTTCCACATCAAAGGTAACACAGCTAAAGCAAACCTTGCCTTGACATTCATTCTTGCCCTGCCATTATGTCCTGCATTGTGCCAGCACTGCTGCTTGTATAACCACACTGCGAACTGTATCAGAAAGCTGATTCAGCTGAAATGCAATTTTTCCTAGGTTATTTTCAGCTGGATCAATTCCTCCATACAAGCTACAGTTGAACACTCCAGCTATATCAGGACCCTGGTGCAGTTTGCTGTGCAGCCACACCAACACTTGTGCCAGCACAGCACAGGGGAGAGAACCTGCTTACACCATTAGTACATCCAAACATCTACCTAAGGGAAAGAGAACTTTTTTCAGAGCAACGCCAAGTCTTAGTATACAACATATCCCCACTTAAAAAAAAAAAAAAAAAAAAAGCATCCAGTCCACAAGACTACAGTAAAAGCTATAATTGGGTTGAGTTTGATTTTAATGTTTTCAATTAAAAGTCTGATGAGGACATAGAGGGATTTGGAAGATGCTTTGAGGATTTATAATCATTCATGCTGCATTATTTGGAAGTCCTGTAAAAGGCATGGAATCCTTTTCTGTAACCAATAGAAAGGCTGTTTTCAGACTACCCAGACAGTTATACCACTCTATAACTGTCATTGTAGAATGATCAATCAGTTCGTTACACACATTAATATTTAGAACCTAATTAAAGTTTTAAAATGTTTGTTTTCATGTCATTTCTGAACAGACTAGAAACTTTCCCATAAAGAAATGTGCCATACCATGATCTTTAAGTGAGTCATCCAGAAGCTGATGGGCAGTCTTAAAAGCAAGTATTTCTTATCCTCAACAAGGGTTTCAGGGTGAGTGCCCTCAAGGATTTGTATCTGTTGCCTAACCAGACAAAAGCTTTCTATAATGGCATTTTTCTACTTTTGGGCCAGCTGCTTCCCAGACAGCAGTGGCTGTGATCCCACAGATGTTCTACAGCAGCAACACCAGCTTAAGCAACCCTCAAGTCCTCCACTATCCAGCTGCTCATTTCTGTCCCTACACTGCCCCTTCAACTGGGGAATCAGTTTAGCTGAAAACCAGCCATTTTTCTGGGCATTCAGCAAAATCAGTTCCCCAATCTAGTCTATTGCCAACTACACACACAGCTGTGTCACTATAATGCAGGAGCAACAGTGAGCGCTCAGGAGCCAGGAGTGCTCAAATTACATTGCTATAAAGCACAAAACCACTCCCTCAACAATACAAGCATGCACCACAGCACTAGGGAGAAGATGGAGCTGCTCAAAAGAAACATTACACACTACTCCTAAATATATAAATATATTTTATCCCTTTCTGACTTCTGGAGGCATCTAACAAACTTCAATTTCAGAGAGACAAACACAGCAGAGTTAATTTTGTGCAAGTGATAAAAAGATGATCTTTATCAAACCTTCAAACTACAAAGACTAAATTGCTCTGCAATTTCTACATGGTAGCTTTTTAGGTGCATCCTCTTGCCATCCCAACACCATGTCACAGTAAACACACAGTAAACCTGATTAGCTTACTCTTTGGTGAAAAAAGTATTGTACTTTGCATTTACCATATGACAAAATTATTTATAGAAACTTCTCATAAAGCTGCTCGTCCAGAATCACTGAAGGATAGCTCAAAGCTCAAGAGGTCAAAGGGAAACAAAATAGACAAACACATGCAGTACTGAAACCTGTCTGACCCACAGCAAGCTAGTTCACAGAGCTAAGTGAAAAGAAAACTGGGAGGGGGAAAAGGGATTAGGATTAGTTTCCTGCCATTTTAGCTCCATTAATCATCCATTCATAAAGCCAGACAAGCACCAACATTGGCACAAGGAAGCAACAAAGGCATGCATCCAAGACCACCCCTTTTGGCAAGAGCTAGCTTAGATCAACTTAGCTGTATCATAAGATCACATCCTCTGGTTAGACACAAAACTGTCATTGCCAACAAAAGGAACAGTCCAGCCCTCTCATTCCTCACCTCCGGTGGGCCAGCCCAGGCTGAACCAAATCAAGGAACCGATCTGTGTTAAATTTGACCTGGACACACACACACAAACTACTAGTTTTAATCTGCATCAGTTCCTGATCTGGCTTGCCACCCAGCCACACAAAAACTTCGGCTAGCATGAGGGAGAATGAGACACATGGAAATAAAAAAGAAATCACAATGGCTACTTTTGGTAGCAGTTTCACCTTAAGGTGTTGTTATGCAGTTTAATCTACCCAACATTCATGGTGGACATGAATAGATGCACTAGGTCTTCATGCATTAGACTTCTCTCAATTTTGGCAATATTCACACACTTATGGCATAATCAAGATCTTGACAGTCAGTATTTAAATGAACCAAAGAACAGTACCACCTTTCCTAATATGAAACCTCAATAACCAGAGTGAAACATATGAAACAAAAGGAATTTAAAAATAAGTAAGTAAGAATCAAAGCGGCATAGGGAAAAAAAAAAGAGCACAATTCCCAAATCAAGCAAGGACACCTCTATAAACAGCTTTTCCTTGTTTGCATTTTGGGTCTGAGTTGCCAGGGTAATAGCAATTTCCTACCAATTTAAGAATTGCTAAGCAACCTCCAGCACCTAACAGCAACAGCATGTGTGTGCAGCTGGGCTATTTTGAGAAGACAGGTTTTTTTATTTTAAACTTAAGAGCAGCCTTCCGTTAAATGATTATGCCAGCTGAGATCATCCAGCCAAGAGAAGAGGCAATCTTGGGGCAAAGTGGCTTTAAGCAGATGCATCTTTGAAATGAGTGAGAAGAGAGGAAGAGAATGTCATGACATGCCCAAAGGCAACTATACACCCCAGGTCATCACAAATCAAAAGAATAAACCAGGAGAAGTGAAGTTTGCAGCAGATGGAAGCCAAGGCATCACATTAGCTTGAGAAGCTATAACGATCAGAGTGAGAGAGATTCCTTTCATCTTCAGATATCAAAGAAAAGTAAACAACAGGAAGAACTCCAAGGTTGTATTAAAAAAAATTTAGTCTCCTGTCAGTCAGCTTAACCCAGGCACACAACGGTTGGCAGAATTACTTCTCCAGTTAATTGAGAGTTAAACTGATGACACTGTCCATAAAGTATATATAATACAGTAAGCACAATGCAAGCATCACAAAGACTGTACCCTGACAATGCAATAGCTTGTTCTTGAGGAACCACCTTAAGAAACCAAACTATGCAGATCACTAAAGAGAGACCTTCTTAGATTATTGAATTTTAACACACACATGCATTTGTCTTCTGCTAAATGAACCAGTCATCAACTTCCTTCACTTTCACAGTAATTGGGGGGAAAAAAAAAGGAAAAAGCAGTCGAAAAGTAATTTGTTCTGGATTAGAACCAGTGATTTGAAGGTGTAAACTGACCTTTTTACCACGATCACAAGCCTCATGAGCCACTACCCTACAAAGCCCCTATTAAAAATGCAAAGATTGCACACATGTGAACAAAGATGCTGGTAAAACATGAATAAGCACCATTCTCTATCTGAGCTAAAGAATCTGAATCTGTATGTATACTGTGCCAGTAACATTACAGTAAGAGAGGACATCTTTGAATCATCACCAGAAGTCTCTCCACTACTGCCTCCAGCAAATATATCAGTATAAGAGTCAAAAAACATGCTCGGGCCAGCAAGAAAATGGCAAGAAATGTTATCAGACAAAAGGCATGAACAGCTGTATAGAGATGTTAGGACTTGAGGGGGAAAAGATGCAAAGAACACATTTAGTGCAAAGCAATCAACTGCATCATTTCTGCTGTAGACAAACACAACCTCGCACATGATTTTAACAACCACTCATCAAGAACCATATTTCTCAAGCCCTAAGTATTTTCTTCATAAGACACTAGTATTTGTTTCACTCAGTCCAGCAGTGATAGAAAGTCTTTAAGAGTCTTAAAAAATCATCATCGAACATCCAGTTCTTAAAACCACAAATAGCAGGCTAACAAATGCAGTTTGGCATACCAGATGTTTTTTAAGAAATACTTTTCATAATTCAATAGGTATTTGGAGGAACTTTGTGGCTTTCAAGCTCATGGAACTCTGGATACACAGAAGAACCGATAATACCAAAGCTAATTTTGAGAATCACAATGATATTTATAATAACCAATCCTTGCTCAAAAAGAATGAACTCCCCACCAATTTCTGAAGTTCTTATTTAAGCTCAAAGCATGAATGAGGAAGACATCCTTCTAATTTCAGAGGACTTGAGCCTTAAACTGGTGAAGCAGTTTATACACACATAATTCTATTGTACCTCTCAGTGTGTTGAATTAATCATCTAGTTTGTGAGACTAAAAATGATAGCTACTGAAGAAATAACAATTTCTACTGAAGTTCAAAGAACAAAAGAGAGCAAAAAAGGTGCGATGTTCAGGTCTCATGTGTCAATGGGTACACTTGTATATTTTAGGCCTTGGTCATGACATAGCTCAACATCATAACTAAAAGAGGAATCCAGCCTTCTGCTACTGAGCTATTGGTTCCTGCTGCTTCCCTTTTGTCTGATCTAATGAGTGTGCACCCACGGGGTGACTCAGGTCAGCTGAACCAGCAGATGATTAACTCTGCAAAAGATTAGAAACCATTTTCTACAGAATCAGTCAGCTAGCTGGACGTGCCCTGTGGCTGTATAATCACTAGTTCTGATGCAAAGGGAGAAGCAGGAGTGCACAGCTGCGGTAGAGGTTTGACCAGCCTTTGCAACAGCAGCTCACTGAAAGATCAACTTAACTGTAATGTCAAAGAGCATACTTAAACATCCAGCAGCAGTGCCAACTTCAGCAGTCTGCTACACATTCCCACTCTCATACCTTCCTCATTGTGAAACTAGCATAAATCTCATGGAGACAACATGTACCGGACCAAATGAAAAATAATCTAGAAAAAACTACTTCTTTCCAGGAGGATCTGTTCCCCAGAGTGGCTCACCATGGTCACAAAAACAGCTATGCCAGCAAAACACAGAGAGCCATGAAAGGGAGCAAGCTGTTTAAGCCTGCCCTGGTGCCAAAGAAATGCATGATGAACTACAGTGTGTTTAGAACAGGATTGCCTGTTTTCCACCACCTTCTGATTGACTTCCTCACAATTGCTGTCTGATGCATTTTTTTAAATTTCCTTCATGTCGGAGGCAAAGCATTCCTCCCCACCCCACAGGGGCAAGCAGATGAAGCAATGGATTCAGCCAGCAGCACAGGCATGTGGCAACAGATGCCAACAACCAATAGAAGCAGGGAGGCTGCAGCAAACTAGAAAAGGGAATGCTGGCGATCTGCATCCAGATGTGAGCTTTGACTTAGACATTCATTGCAGGAAAACTGAGGGGCTGAGAAAGTATGAAGAAACGCATGTTGAATGTGGATTTACGGCAGATTGGGACAAGAAAGTCATTGGACAAGAGGAGAGTGGAAATAAGATCTCATGAGAAACAATACGCTTTCAAACACAGAAGATTTGAACTTTGGGACAAGAACTAGATGACCTAGGGCATAACAAAGTGATGTCGTGGGCGTGGAAGGAAAGATAGCTCAAGGAACCAATCTAGGCTAAAATAAAAGAAAACAAATTTTTAAAAGGAAAAAAAGGAAATAAAACAAAGGTAAAGTAGTTAGATTTCAGTCAGTTCAGTTCCTGGCACAAGCATTCATGTCAGCACAAAGCAGCAAGCAAAACTGCAGAACTTAAGAATCTTAAGAACTTTATGGCAAGGTTTTTTGGCAACTCACTTTTGTGTGTCTGAGGAAGTAGTTTTACATTTTATCTAATCCAGTCTGATCATGGGCTGTGACTGTGTAGGTCCGTATTGCATCACCTCACCTCAGTGAAATTCTCATCTTCTCTCCTTCAAATCTAGTGGCTCTGCAGCCACAGAGCAAGTCAATTCAGCTTGCTGTTCTGATGGAAAGCTACACCTTAAAACATACTTGTTTTCCCATTGTGCTAGCAATCTGAACCCTGCAACCACAGGTTCATTAGATATCATCCAAAAAAAACCCAGAGGAGCAGGGCCCACTGGAAAGTAATAGCTTTCAGTTACCTCATGTTAGGTACAATGTGAAACAAAAGCCTGAAACAGAGTCTGCAAGAAGTTTTCTGACCCCAGTCACAGTCTTTAGTCATGACAGTATGAAACTGTCTACAAAAATTAAACCAATCTGAATTGACTTTGCCTCTCCTCCCTGTCAATAGACACTGGGTGTGGAATCCAAATTTCTTCAAATTTATTAGCGTCTCCTAATGCAGCTACCCAGCATGACATTCATTTAAGTGAAAAGTCCAGCAATTCAGACTGAGTTAATAGGTCTTCTGTTCCCTTCCTCCCCTACGAGAGCCGACTTTCCACCCTTGGATTGCCCCACTACTGAAAAATAGGTAAGAATTTTCTTCAGTGATTCACAGAGAAGCATATATCAATAATCCTGTCTTGTCTAAGCTAACCAGTTCATTGAAAAGAAGTAGTAAGTACTCAAGAGGTGCTCCCTAATGTGTAAATTTAATGAATGTGGTTAAAGAACATGGTGGAGGGGTGGGGGAATCAGTACTGCTGCTGTTCTTTGCCAATTCAAAGGACACCAAATTCAACTTTCACTACTTCTTTCTGTGAAGCAACAATACTAAGAGCCAGCATGTGAAGGACATTTAAACCAAGACTTTTGTTCTGGTGGTAGAATAGATTAAAACATTTTCTATTCTTTACTACAAGACTCAGCCTGGGACCACAGATAATGTCTGAATGTATCATCCTCTCTTTTGAGTGCTACTGTATCATGGTAAGCTCAGTTACAGTTTTGCAGACATTACAATTTTACTCTATAGATACAACTGTCTGCCTTTATATACTTAAATAAATCAGCCTAGCAAGTCCAAGTATCAGTAACGCTGAAAAAGGTTTGCAACACAGTACCAGCTAACTTGTGACAAGCCTGACTAATTGCTAGGCAGCAGTGAAAAGGGGACAAGTGTGCCACTTATATATATACTCTTACACTATAAAATACTTGCTGGACAGCTGTCACACCTGATGCTAGCACAAATTCAAAATATTTCATCTCTGACAAACTACTATCCCTCATGTTTAGTGACCACAAGCAATTTTCAATTCAGCACATAAGAATAAAAGGTGCCAACTAAAGACAGCAAAGAGAACACAATACATACCTTACTCACAGTTCCCACGGACAAACCCAGCTCACTTCCATGCCAGCAGCTCTCTCCCCAGTCACTGAAAGGGAAAACAGGACACAAACATTCAGAGATCTTAAAAAGCCACAGCCCATTTTCTCCATTAAGAGTAAAGAGCGAAGTCCTTCATCTAGGATTCTTTTTTCGTATAATCTTTAATTCATTTGGCATACACAACAGAAGTTGGATTGAAATACCATAAAGACTGCCACACTTGTATACAAATACCCATGCTACTTGCAGAGCAGAACTTTTACTTTAGGACTGTTGGTTTGTCAGTTCTGAAGAATGCATTGTTTGAGATTTACTAAGCCAGAATATTCACCAAATGATACACTCAATCTTCCTGTCCTTGTACTGAAATCATTCTTAAACATTGGACAGTAGAATTTGGAGACTGTTATGACTAGCTTATTACACCACGTTATCCATCCAAAAAAAACCAGGGAAAGGTGAAAAAAAAGTACATTTCAGAGATTTGTCAAGACTGCAATGGGAATCCCATTTTGGAGTGGGGTGTAAGAGGGAACCATCCTGCACACCTTAAAAACTCATAAACGTACTGAAGTAACACACCACTTCCATACAGTTTTAACAGGTGTGCACAGCAGTACTTGATTAGAAAATAATTACTCTGGAAGCTCTGGAAGACTATTGTCTCAAACGGCAGCAAAAAGGGTCAGAAGTTGATTTGTAGTTGTCATACTTTCACTCCTACTTCCTTAGCCACCCTAAAAAAAATACAAATCATCATATGAAGGTTTTAACACAAAGCTTCCATTCCATTTCCTTCTCTGAGCTTTTCAGACTTTAGGGCTTCCTAGACACCAGAATTACAGTTGAGATGCCATGATATTCTGTCAATAAGAGAAAATGAAAGAAACTTGGCACCTCCCCAAACACAAACTTCAAACCGGAGGGATTTAGGACACAAACATTAAAATAGCTAGAGTGAAAAAAAAAAAATAGAAGGAGCTGCCTAGTACTTTAATATCAGAAGGAATAAGACTGATTAGTCTCTTCTGAAGAAAGAATGACCACAGCTAGACGCTTGGATAATCAGTATATCGCAGAATTTGAAAGAGTTCCCTGATCCACAACAAATAAAAGAAGGAAGCTGTTCAGAAGCAGCTACAGGTAATTAACTGCATATCTGTTTGGTCAACTCTCCTCCAATAAGCAATTTGCAGGAGAAGGGATTTACAACACTGATACAAATAAAAAAAAGTAAGGACACTACTACTTTAGAAGCTTCCCTAACAATCCCTTTCAGAGAATGTTTCAACTTTTCTTTGAATAAAATGTGTCAGCACATTTTAAGCATGGCTCTACCACAGAATCAAGAAGTCATTCTGCCACCTTTTACACTATTTGTCATCAAGTCAATATTTAGAATTACTGACAACCACTTAAACAATTAATTTAACCCATAAAAATAATTATTTTTTCTTTAATAAAGTAGCCAAACTGATACAACTGTAATTAAAATATGATAATGATGCAAGGCTACAAAACTAAGTATAAATATAAACTTACAATGTACTTTTTACAGGATTGCAAATCCTAGATTTCCTAAAAGGCAAGGCAAAAAGGCCTCAAGAAGTCAAGGAAAGTCTTCCACAAAGATAGTAAACAATTAACAACCCTGAAGAGTTCAATATTCCAATCTGATGAACAAAGTGTCTCATTATATAATCTGATAAAACAATTTTGCTGGAGCATTCTTCTGACAGCATTAAGTACATAACACCAAAATTTAGATATGGAATGTTTGCTTGTGATGGTGTTGGTTTTTTAAATCACAAATTACAAGTGAGTGAAATTTATCCATAAGTCTTTACTTCAGTGCAAGTTTTTGGCATCGTTTGGTTTTGAGTGGGATTTTTTTTATTTGGGGTTTGGTGCGGGGTTTTTTTTTGAGACACAGGTACTCCTGAAACTGCTTTTCACACATGAAAGTGTGGAGAACTTAAGAGATACATTTCATTTGAAGATTTCTGCTGGCCAATCCCTATTTTCCAGTAATGTTGGTTCACTGGATATTCTCTTCCAATTTAAGATTGGAACAGCACTGATAAAGCTGGACAATCATCATGCTGCTGCATTTCATTTCCAGCACTTAAGATCCATGTTCTCCTGAATCCTATTTGAGTCAAGACAGCTTCAACACTGAGTTTTTTCTTGGTCTGCCTGTCCTACCACCTGATACAGGGTATCTGCGTCTTTTACAGAAGTAGGACCCCATGACCAGTCAGAAAAACTTTGTATTTTCTTCAGCATGTTTTTCTTTGGAAAACTTCAGACTGCTGAATATTCCGGGTCTGAAGAATATACCAGGCTATCCCTAATCAGCTGGCAGGGTGAGGCAGAAAGGGGAAGAATCTCTCTGTACACCCCCAGTTCTACATCCCTCCCAAGGCACTCATTACCAGCAACTGGCCAACACAAGACACCAAGCTGGATAAACATCTCACCTGGCACAATACGGAAGACCCTGAAGTCTTACCTCTTAAGATATGCATGAAGATTAAATATA
>VZTQ01014643.1:27945-60833 GCA_013400755.1 Pelecanoides urinatrix
GGCCACAACAACCCCAGGCAACGCTACAGGCTTGGGGAAGAGTGGCTGGAAAGCTGCCCAGAGGAGAAGGACCTGGGGGTGCTGGTTGACAGCCGGCTGAACATGAGCCGGCAGTGTGCCCAGGTGGCCAAGAAGGCCAACGGCATCCTGGCCTGTATCAGGAATAGTGTGGCCAGCAGGAGTAGGGAGGTGATCGTGCCCCTGTACTCGGCACTGATCAGGCCGCACCTTGAGTACTGTGTTCAGTTCTGGGCCCCTCACTACAAGAAGGACATTGAGGTGCTGGAGTGTGTCCAGAGAAGGGCGATGAAGCTGGTGAAGGGCCTGGAGCACAAGTCTTATGAGGAGCGGCTGAGGGAACTGGGGTTGTTTAGACTGGAGAAGAGGAGGCTGAGTGGAGACCTCATTGCACTCTACAACTACCTGAAAGGAGGTTGTAGCGAGGTGGGTGTTGGTCTCTTCTGCCAAGTAACTAGCGATAGGACGAGAGGAAATGGCCTCAAGTTGCGCCAAGGGAGGTTTAGATTGTACATTGGGAAAAATTTCTTCACTGAAAGAATGGTCAGACCTTGGAACAGGGTGCCCAGGGAAGTGGTTGAGTCCCCATCCCTGGAAGTATTTAAAAGACGTGTAGATGAGGCACTTAAGGACATGGTTTAGTGGGCATGGTGGTGTTGAGTTGACGGTTGGACTCTATGATCTTAGACTTCTTTTCCATCCTTAATGATTCCATGATTCTATGATTCTAAGAGGAAAACAGTAAAAATAAGGACAAGCAGAAAAGTGAAAGCTCAAAGCTGAATCTCTAATGCATTTCACATCAGTGGTTGGATGGGAGAACAAGTAGGAATCAAGGTAGAAGGGTGCTGGGGTAATTTTTTAAGGTTATCAATGTAGCAGAACAAAAATATTAAAATACCAGCTTAAGTCAAACTAAAAAATATTTTGTTTCAGTTCTGAATTAGTTAATCTCCTTCTGACCTTATTCTTCTAATGAAATCAATTTTTAAATGGAGAGGGGGTTTTGAAATACTAAGTTGGACTCGTTTGTTTCTCAGAATGAAATGTTTCACCATTTCTTTAATGAAGCATTTCATTTTGAAAATGTCAAAACATTTTACTTGCATGTTTTCAGAATAAAATGTTTTGACATTTTGAAATCTCCCCTGTCTGACAAAAGTATTTGCAGAGTTCAATGCTAATTGAGATTTTTAACACCTGACTTTCTCTCCCCACATACACACAGAACCCATGGTCTGTGGTGATTTTAGTATTTGCAAAAAGAAAAAAGTCCTAGATCTTTCTGAGCAATGAATAAATTACTCATTAATCACAGAGGAGTGATCAAACAGAAGATAGGAGTAGGGACTCTCGGTTCCTCCTGTAACACAGCTGGATTCATGGTAGTTCAGCAGGGCTGCACAAAAGCATGCTGGGGCTGCCAAAGGCTTGACTGAGATGGAAATGGTGATGCTTTGCAGCTCTGTTGGTGAGAGTAAAGAACCACTCTCACTCTCCAACAGTGCACAGCTCTGGGTCTTCTCCACAAGCATCAAACCTGTGGAAAAATGAAAAGAAAAAAAAAGAAAGAACAAAAAATTTCTGAATTGGTATGCAAAATAATGTCCTCCTGAGTATCTCATTTGTACAATGGAAGACCTCTAAGAACCTTACTTGAAACCTATTGATGCTTAAAATGCTTGTGCTGTTTTCTCTTGCAACTCTTCTTGCTTTTACATTTTTATAACCATGTTGTTCTAAGCTTTGGGCACTTTGAAATTTCCGCTATGGTTTAATCATCTATATTCATTTTGTCCTTCTGACACCGTGTCTGTGTCATTGTGACCTATATCTTCTTGCTTCTCCAAATAAGAGTCCTATGTTTGCCTTTTGAACTACCTTTTTAAATTTGTCTACTCAAGTGGGAGGGTGAAGATTTAAAATTTCAGTTTTTAAAGGACTAATCGTGTGGCCTATCCAATGGAAAAGCTAGGTTGTCCCTCCACTGGCTCACCGTTAGTCCCACAAAAAACCTCTCAATAGCTCAGGTAGCGTTGACTCCGTATTTCTTCCTTCTGATGTATTTCAGTTGCTGTCATATAATAATAATACTGTTTATTATCATTATACATAATAATTATAGTGATAATAATGATGATATTACTATTAGAAACCAATTAGAAAAATAAGAAACAAATCCTGTAAAGGTTCACTATGTGCTTAATTATACTTTTATAATGAACTATTAACTGGGGCAGGAATTGCCATATAAGCCCCTCCATGTCCCTTTTTACTTATGTGAACAAAAGATAACATTATGATCAACAGATACTCCGAGAAAGGGACAGTCACGGCCCATGACTCCAAAAGAAGAGTCAGGAAATAAACTCTACACTTGCAGGAAAGATCAAGGTGCTGAAAATGGGAATGACACAGCTGTGGTCCTGCTGGTCATGTAAAACGTTCAACATGTTGTGTCTGTTATATGTCACTCTGAAGCATTGCAAATATTACATAGGGAGTTAAATCGATGACAATTAGGTGTGGCAATGCTGAGCTTGATTCTGTGAATCTAGCCCTATGTTCCCTGTTTCTTTGCTGAAGCACAGCAGTCTACTCAGTTAACACAGAATTAATTTGTAATAATTACTTTCACAATTTATAAATTATATGGTGTGGTATAATATATGATAATAGCACAGATTACAGAATGCGCTGATGACTTAACAAAAAATGCCCTAACATGGCTATTATACTACAGCAAAACAAATTACTGCAAAGTGACTCAACTTGCATTTCTCTCCAGTAAATGAATCATAATGCTTTAATGCCCTCAGATAATCTGCAATTAAATGAACAACAAATAAAACCCAAATGACCACACAGAGATATTAGAGTGCTCAGGGCAAAAAGATGTGAAAAGAAGACAAGGGAGAGAAAGAAATTATACACTGGGAGATAAAACGCTGTGCAATGTTTAAGCACAACAGGACTGAAATTATTTTGCACTTTACTTTTTACTTTTTTAAAAATTTATTTCCTAATAATATTTTATTATACAGTCTAATGACAATTAGTATTTACTAGAAAGTGAAACTACTATCAGTTTTCTTATATTAAATGTAACTGTATATTTAAAAGCATAGTTCAATGTCTACAAATTAAGCTGCACTTCTCATCACATTCTGTTTTCCTTAGTCTGAGTTTTCTCTGATCTGTGAATTGGCTTTAAATGATTTAGGATTTCATAACCATTTTACCCTTTATAACTCATTAATTACTTAACATACTCTTAGTAGTCTAGTCTGTAAACAGGAGAAAGAAAATAGGCTACAAGGGTGGAATATAAACTGAATTAAAAACAGTGGAAGCGATTTAGAATATGGAGACATTATAGTGCTTTGATGCAACCCTGTTTAGTGATTAGTGTGCTTAGTCCTTCTATTTGCTTAGCATGAAAAGAACAGAGAAGGTGGCAGTGCATTGGCCTTAGTTGTTTTCTTCAGCTGTCAGAGTACATAAAGAATATAAAGAGTATTTTGCATGTGGTGTAACACAAAGACATGGGCATCATATCGCTTTGCAGATGTGAAGTACTTTGTGAGATTTTTTGAATATGTTTTTCACCCAGTTTACAGATGGTTCTGGTTCAAGTGAGAAAATTTCTGAGGGTTGCAAATTCACTTGTGTTAGACTGTTTCTAGCTCCATCAGAAAACCAGTCTAAGAAGTAACAATTTTCTATTGGCTGCTATCTTGAATGGCTAATTATTCCCATTATAGGACCTTTACTGTACTGATGGTGTGTAGCACTAGAATAACCATGGCATTTTCCACCTCTCTGTGCTGTTATGGACTAGAAGGAAAAGTAAACTGCATGATTCCTGAAAATAAGATGCTGTGAAATGATCCTTATACTAATCACAGTGCTGCAAACAGATGCTGAAGTGGTGAAAACAACAGCTGATGTACCAGTCTGAGTTCCTGGCTGCCTGCACAGAGCACTGCTGCCACAAGGAAGAGAAAAAAGCAGAATGACCATGAGAAAGTATTTTTTCGTTTTATATTTAAGTCACTTATAATGGAGCTGATTTTAAAAAATACAAAATATGAACAAAAGAAATAAAAATTAATAAGTAAAATAGTTTATCTCCCAATGTAATTATAAATTGTCCTTTCAGTCTTTTGTAAAGTAGCCCCTACAATTTTATTTTGTCACCATCTTGGGGGGAGTAACATGTCCTACAGTTCCACTGTGTTTTTAATTTTCAGAGTCCTCTGTAGATTTTTCAACCACCTTGAGACAAAATTAATTCTAAAAAAAGAAGTATTCTTAATGTAAGTAGGTGTTGCATGTTACAAACAAGACACATCAGGTTTATTGTTACACCATGTATCTTGTATTTCAAATATATTTCACAGAGTCATAATCTCATTGAGATTTTATATTTGATTAGCAACTTTCTGTTAAAGCAGTGGCACATGAGACTTTAAGTCCAGAAGATGGCATTTAACATTGTGTAGAGAACAAGCATTTGTCTTAGCTTTTCCTAGTCACTTGCATCTTATACTGAATTCCTAACTGGACTTAATTGTTGAGTGTTTCTTTGCAAAAAATTCTGTCTTTGCAAGATAGTTGAAAATTATTCCCAATGGACAGTTATAATGTGTATTGTTTCTTATAAATTTCTTAGTGTACATCAGACCTGTTGTATATGATGCCAAGCATAGTGATTGCTTTTCTGGGTCCTGGTCTCGTGAAGCTGCTAGATCTGAGGTGATACATGACATATTTCTTTATTTGCAGCCTGCATCTTCAGAGGAAGGGAAGATCTGCTTACCATGTCAATGACATAAAAGAATTTTTTGCACTAGAAATTATTGTTTGCTACCTGGCATATGCACTCTCCTAAAGAAATTTCATACTGTACCCTTATCTGCCTGAAAAGGAGAAAAAGCACAAAGTCAGAGAGAGAGAGAAGATGAGGTTGCCTGAGTTGCTTTTTGTGCAACAAATACAGTTCCTAAGGGAGAAATCAGTTGTCCTCATTTAAAATGCTGAATCCTGTTCCCTGCTCCCCCCACCCCTCCTATTGAACTCCGCATAATTATTACTTATATTTCACCAACTGAACTCTAATGTAAGCATCTTCAGAGTGAAGAAGACAATCTTTAGATGAAGGAATAAACAGAGTGAAAAAATGAATTACGATATTAACCTCCTCCTTCTTTTCATTCTGTTGTTATGGTAACAAGAGATCCAAAAGTGTTATATACAAGACACGGTACCAGAATAGTACAGTATTTGTATCTAATGTCGGGAAAAATGTTTTACAAGTACCATACAAAACATAAGATGTTTGTTCCATGTGTCTGTTCCTTAATCACAGAGTAATGAATGAGATTATAACCCTGTGCATACATTTTTTAAGATAACTGTTCTTTAAAAAAAAACCCCAACAAAATCCAAGAAAAACCCTGTTCCACAGGATTATTCATAAAGACCACATCCTGGTAAAGTCCAGAAATCTCACCTACCAATGACCTACAAGGATATCCCACGTCAAGAACGAAATCCCACAAACTCCTTATGCCATTCTAGACCTGAACAGGATGAATCCTTTTTATCTCCTGAAGTGGGAAATTTGATTTCTTTTCTTTCACCACACAAACCTTCTGAAGAAATTAAACAAAATAAATAAGGTACCTCAAAACTTGTGACAATCATGACATTCTTTTGAAGAACAGATGAAAATGATGGAGATGTTTCACAACTGGGGAATTATCAAGCTGGAACAGTTAACTTTTTAAGAAGTAAGACAGTTTTGTTCTTGTCCCCAAACTCAGTCAAAACACCAGATGACTGCAGCAGTATGAATCATTCCAGAGTCCTTTATCACACCTAAATAGTAATATGGCAAAATCTGTTCTGAAGGCAAATTTATGGTAAAACAAAATGATAGTTTTGGAGAGAGAAAAACAGGCATGAATGATATTGTTCTTGAGGTCTCAACAGAAAAACATCCAATTACCAGAGTGATCTGAGTTTTAAATAAAATGAAATAAATTATCCTGACTGGCAGAAAAGAGACACTGAAAGCTCCAACTGCAACTTTCCAATAACATGGAGGACAGCTGAAGAGAGATTCAAGCAATATTATACTTCATGTATGCAAAAAAGTGCTACAAAATGGGAATACATTTGGAAGGTAATTTTATTTCTTGATACTAGCCAGTTGTGAAGCAGTTCGTGCTTTTAATACTTTTCATTTAACTCCTACAGATGAGGGAAGCTTCAAAAGCTCACTACGAAGTTGCGATGAGCAACACACTCCACTTTGATATGAAACATGGAAGAGCTGTATTTTTAAAGAAAGTGTAAAAAGGAAGTCTGATGGAGGCTGAAGGTCAATTTGCAATTTTGGGCCCCATAATGTATCACTGAGAGAACCCCAGGTTCTGGCTTGGATTTGGAATGAAATATTACATGTGCCTGCTGAACAACCCTTTCAACTAGGTGGGGATTTGTAACAAAACCAAAAACTAAAAACCAAGCCATAATTTGCCTTCATAGATGAAACCTGCACTTACATCCACTGCAGTTTTCCTCAGCTGTAGACCAGAGAAGCTAGTTTGCATTCTTAAAAGCTTATACCAAGTGTCCACAGAGCCTTATGAATGTTAAAATGAAAAAGAAAACAAAGAGAGAAAGAATTAAAAACTAAGGTTTGCATGCTGACCATGACCATTATTATTCTGAAAAAGATGCTCGACTTATCTGCAATGGGAAATAAAGGTCACAGTATGGTAAAGGTGGTAAATGAGGTATTCCCGCAGAAGCATCTGTATCATCAGAGTTAATCACTGGTGCTGTCAGAGCTAATTGGCATTCTGCTGCCCAACTGCACAAGGCCGTCTGGGCTCCACTACAATGCAGGGCACAATCACGACAACCAGAAAGGCCATTTAGTCAGTGGGTTGACCATAAAGATTATCCTTCTGTTAATGCTGATTATTGTTAGTCTTTGATTGTGAAAGGAATTGTGGGGAGATGTTACTGTGAATGCTCTGGTGAGCACTGAAACTCCTTTGTGAAATGGTGGAGACCCTCTTACATTCATAGCGTCTGATGCAGAGCTCAGACAGTGAAGGAAGAAGACATCTGGAAGTCTGTTTTGACCCTGAATAATTATATAATGTCACACTTGTACATGCCTGGTTTGAATTTGTTGGAGAGGTTGGAGTTAAGCAGTGAAGGCAATAACATTGATGGCCATATTTAGGATCCAGCATGATTTCTTGAACAGAGCTGCTTCCTGAACTGGGGCTAATGGGATATATTTTTAGAGGCGTGGAAGGCAATTAGGCACCCGATTTGCTCTAATTTGCTTAATCGTGTTACAAACTAGTAATACAAGTAAACCAGTCCTAATTTCTTATGCTTAATAGAGCACATTTCCTAAATCACCTCTTTTTTTTCATTTTTCCTATAATCAAAAGGTGTATTTGCCTTTGCACCATCTGTTAACTACAAGAGTTGCCAGAATGAGCAAGGAATGTAAATTAGGTCGTGAATACTGAAGTTCACTTTCCCTTTCTTTGCTTAAGTTATTTTAAAGAGTCAATTCATTTTCCATTTATTTTTGATGAAAGACTGAGCTAGGAGACCTTTAAAAATGTCTGTGACCCACTGAAGGTTTCTTAATTCTTGCAATCTTTAAAAGCAGCTTTGAAAAATTTGAGAAGAGGACTTTTTTGTCCATCATATAAAATGAGAGGGAAGACAGGTCCCAGAAAAGGCAAAATGGAGCTCTCTCCTTCCTTCCAGTGTTGAAGTTTTTTTGCAGGAATTCTATGAAATTATGCAGAAGAATGAATCTATTGTACAAATACCATATTTTAGAATTTAAATTAAGTAGATGAAGATCATGATACAGCTTGGCTTTGTGTTACCCTTTTAAATGGTAACTTGTTCATAATGGGTTTTGATGAGGATATTATAGAATCACAGAATCATAGAATAGTCTGGGTTGGAAGGCACCTTTAAAGGTCATCTAGTCCTACCTCCTTGCCATGGGCAGGGACATCTTCAACTAGATCAGGTTGCTCAGAACCCCGTCCAAACTGACCTGATGGGACATCTACCACCTCTCTGGGCAGTGTTTCACCACCCTCATCATAAAAAAATTCTTCCTTATATCTAATCTGAATCTACCCTCGTTTAGTTTAAAATCATTCCCCCTGCTCCTGTCACAACAGGACCTACTAAGTCTGTCCCCATTTTTCTTATAAGCCCCTTGAAGTACTGAAAGGCAGCAATAAGGTCTCACCGAAGCCTTCTCTTCTTCAGGCTGAACAGTCCCAACTCTCCCAGCTTTTCTCCACAGGAGAGGTGTTCCATCCCTCTTATCTTTTTCGTGGCCCTCCTCTGGACCTGCTCCAACAGGTCCATGTCCTTGTGCAGAGGACCCCAGAGCTGGATGCAGCACTGTAGGTGGGGTCTCACCAGAGTGGAGCAGAGGGGCAGAATTACCTCCCTCGACCTGCTGGCCATGCTGCCTATGATGCAGCCCAGGATATGGTCGGCTTTCTGGGCTGCAAGCACACATTGTCGTCTCATGTCCAGCTCTTTATCCCCCCAGTCCTTCTCTGCAGGGCTGCTGTAATTCCCTTCATCCCCCAGACTGTATTGATGCCGGGGGTTGCCCTGACACAGGTGCAGAACCTTGCACTTGGCCTTGTTGAACCTTATGAGGTTCACATGGGTCCACTTCTCAAGCTTGTCCAGGTCCCTCTGGCTGGCATCCCACCCCTCAGGCGTATTGACCGCACCACTCAGCTTGGTGTCATCTGCAATCTTTCTGAGGGTGCACTCGATCCCACTGTCTATGTCATTGATGAAATTGTGTTGTATATTAAAAGCATAAAATTGCTCAAGTTTTACTCAGTGTGGGTGTCCAAAGAAGTGAACACACAACCAAATGAAGAAACAGGAGTGATCTTAAAACCCGTAGTAATCTAAGCAGTCGCTATAGTCTAATACATTTCTTGCTTTCTCCAAGTAAAACTGAGACACCTGATCCTTCAGAGTGACCATCTGGTTTTGGAGAGCAGATAACTGAACTTGAAAATATCTCCCTCTGAAAGGTGGAAACAAACAGGATGTGGTGGTTGTTGGGTGCTGTTTCTCTAGCCCATCCTTCAAAACTGACAGTTCATACACCTTCTGTGATCTCAGCTTCTAAAGAACAAGCCCTATGAGGAGCGGCTGAGGGAACGGAGGTTGTTTAGTCTGGAAAAAGGAGGCTCAGGAGAGACCTTATCACTCTCTACAACTACCTGAAAGGAGGTTGTAACGAGGTGGGTGGGACATTGGAATGTCATGAGCCAGAAATCCATCTGCAAAAGACATAAGGTTTAAGAACAAGGCACAGTTTTATTTTTGTTTTGTCTCTCTTTCTCATTACAGCTACTTCACAGAAGTACAATATAGCACAATCAATCCAAGTATGAGTTGTGTCCTGGTTTCAGCTGGGAAATACCTTTAAATTGTTGTAACCCGGGACTTGAGTTGCATGTTATGGGAATTACTATAGCAGAAAGCCCTTGTTGCTAGCTGGGCTAGGAGCAAGGGGAGAAGTTCATTGCAATGTTAAACTCTATAACCTGGCCCGAAGGGACCAGGGGTGGAGATTGTAATGGATATACCTTTAAATTGTTGTAACCCATGATTTCAGTTGCATGTTATAGGAATTACTATAGCAGGAACCGCGCAAAACAATGGAGGACATGCCTTACAAGAAGCAGTGCAAGAGCAGCTGTGACCTGACAGGAGCTGTCTTTGGTGCCCAGTAACTCCACGCAACACACCACCTCTCCTGACCTCAGTGACCACCATAACACATGGATCCCAAAGTCATGGACTGAATGAATTCAATGGACATTTTGTGGACATTTATGGATGTTTTACAGACATTTCACAGGTCCATAGACTAAGGGAATGATATCTGTGTATTATATCAAAGGATGGCAAGGGGGGTGGGTGGGTAATGAGAATGTATTGGATAGTGTGGGACCTGAGCATGATGTAAATGGTATAGAATAAGGGGTGGATACTGTCCTGGTTTCAGCTGGGATAAAGTTAATTTTCTTCCTAGTAGTTGGTATGTTTTGGATTTAGGATGAGAATAATGTTGATAGCACACTGATGTTTTAGTTGTTGCTAAGTACTGTTTATGGTAGTCAAGGACTTTTCAGCTTCCCATGCTTGGCCAGGTGCACAAGAAGTTGGGAGGGATCATAGCCAGGACAGTTAACCCAACTGACCAATGGGGTATTCCATACTGTATGATGTCATGCTCAGTATATAAGCTTGAGGAAGAAGAAGGAAAAAGGGGACGTTTGGAGTGATGGCATTTGTCTTCCCAAGTAACCGTTACGCGTGATGGAGCCCTGCTTTCCTGGAGGTGGCTTTCCTGCCTGCCGATGGGAAGTAGGGAATGAATTCCTTCTTTTGTTTTGCTTTTGTGCGGGTCTTTTGCTTTACCTATTAAACTGTCTTTATCTCAACCCATGAGTTTTCTCACTTTTACCCTTCTGATTCTCTCCCCCATCCCATCGGGGGGAGGGGGGGAGTGAGCGAGCGGCTGTGTGGTGTTTAGTTGCTGGCTGGGGTTAAACCACAACAGTTGCATGTCATAATATTGCATATGAGCAAATAATCAGATGTGAGTAAAGTTTTTGATTAATTTTGTAATTTATTCTGCTCAATTGGCCTTGCTCAAACAATAAATTCTTTAGTACTTTCACTGTTCTAAACTACACATAAACTTCAAATGAACAGTTCTCTGCCAGCAAAGTCTGTTGTGAATACCGGCATGCAGCAATACTGAATACATATACCTGTAACAATACAAATTAAATTCTAGTTATCTATTTGCTAAAATTATTTGGAATGTGAAGTTCAGCGTTCCATGTTGACTATTTACACAAATCATCCAATCTGGAGATATAAACAATACCATATTTCAAGCAACTCATTAATCTTGTTGATTTATAAATCAGTTATAATCAAGTGCAACTGATTATGCAATTCAAAATTCAGTTAAAAGTGTTGCAAATACATCAACTGCATTTTATTTTTGAATATGAATTATTATTAGGAGCTTGGGTCTTTTTACCACTGACTTTGCTCTAATCATAGTTCTGTGTAGGGTGCCTCTTTTCAATTGTTCACCCAAATATGTGAAGTAGCTGAATATCCACCTCTGCTCTGTTTTTTTATATGCAACTGATATTGGCTGTGCTAATACTCCTCTCCACGCTTCTGCTATGTTATGATAGAATCAATGTTTTCTCCATTTAAAAAGTGCCATTTTGACACTGTTTTGCTGTTTAAAATCACCCGGTGAAATTGCCATCAACACTAGATAGAAAGCCTCTCATTTTGATGACAATAGGGAAATACATATTGCATTGATGAAAGAGGACAGAACATTGAATATTAACTGGGCTGCATGTGTGAAAAAGCTATGGCAGGTGATACTTGACCAGGGAGTGCAGCCCAGCCTACAATCATACTGGCCCCTGGCGTGCAAGCTCAGCATAAGCTCTCATTTTGGGAATCCTTTAATGAAATGTTACACAGAACATGGGTGCAGGCTGATCCAGGAAGGCTCACACAATTAGCCTGGCTGCTATGGAATATCGAGGACACTCTGTGTCCTAGAAATTGTAATTTTTTAAGGCAGAATAATTAAAGAAAGGTGACAAATGGGCACTTGGATCCAGGGCAACATGATCTCACCAGAGATCATATCAAACTATTTTGGTATCTTTCACTGGTAAAATAACTGATCTTTTAGGATGTCTTCAGTCAAGACTTCTGTCACACATTGTGTGGGAAATCATCAAATAAATCAGAAAAGATTTAGGTTATCCCTAATTGGATAAAGAGCTGGCCAAAGGTGAAAGGGAACCAGCAGTTTTTGTTAGAGATTACCATCCTTGGGAGAGGAAAATTACAAACATTGTTCCTCAAGAGATTCAGTCTCGGGACCGATCTCATCCAATGTTTATGCTAGCAACCTTGTCACAAAAGCGAAAGGGTGCACTACTGAAATTTGGTCATGACATAAAACTCAGACAAGAAAAAAATGCAGAACAAACAATACTCTTTCAAACTGGAGTACTAAGAGCAAATCAGGGAATGGCATGAAATATAACAGCACAAAAATGCAGAGCTAGGATTTCTGTTGTGAACTGGAGGATTGCCACTGGGAAAGCTTAGCAAAATTTTGTTTATCAGTACAACTTATGCTTGCAATCAGTACAATGCCCATGGATGCTCATCTGTTAGGTTGCTCAGATCCATATACTTCTGACAGCAGTATTCTTAATTTACCCTTCCTTCCTATGCTGCATGTGGACTTTACAAACAGTCCCAAAAGTTTGCTTTTTTGAAAGGATTATTTGGTGCCTGACCAGAGGTTAAATGATACTTCCACTAAAGGTACAATGAAAGATCACAGAAATGGAAGTTTAAATGAGACACCTTATCACCCATGTATCACCCATGTATTAGACACCTTATCTACCCATGTATTAGTTTAGTAATAAGAAATTAACAGAAACAAAAAAAAGAAAGTTAAAAAGCCTCTTTGATTAAGGAGTCACAGCTACAGCCCACCACTTTCCTTCTTATGCTTTATACCCAGACAAATGCTATCTATTTGCAATGTCCAAAATTCCTTTCCTTTTTTCTCCTGTATCTCCTGCTTTGTAATCCTTTATCAGCCCTGTAGCATTTTAATTCAGTCTCTCCTCCCTCTGCTCTTGTGCCAAGGGACCCTCCCTCCATAGTATCAATTCAGTCCAAATGAGATATTTCCTTGGGTGGTTCCTGTTCCCTTTATGCTTTTATTTGCCTTCTGTTATTTTAGTTTAGAAGTTAAATGATTTGGATAATTGTGCTCTCTCCTAAGCTGAAATCTTAAATGAAAACTCAAAATTCAAGATCTTTGAAATGAGTCAAGATTCTTGGGTCCGCAAAGCCAAGACATAAAAAAAGCCTTTTTTTTTTTTTTAATAAAAACCCATTTGTCATATTCCACATAAAGTTTATTCCCAGGCACACAGCACTAGTAAGCATGCTGGAGATTTGTTTACTAGCATTTCAACTTTGCAAAAAGTGAATAATTTTTTTCTAGGTTAGTATCTTTCAAAGGCCCAGTAAAATGATCAGATGTGTTGCTTACAGTGCATCTGCCAGGAAGTTAGTCATATTTTGTATACATATGAGATAGCAGGTTTGACAGACCTTGAAGAAAGCCCACACGGTCTTTATGAATGATTAATGTCGGTTCAGGGCTAAAACCTCCAGCTGAACTCTGCTTGCAGGCTTTGTAGTGTGAGCTTTTACAAAATTGTTTTGTTTCTTTTATAGAATGTATTCAGTGTTGTGTCTGGTGGTAAGAATAAAATTTAAAAAGTTGGTGCATATTGCTGTGAGATGGTGACTGGAGAAATTATTCTTCTTCCTCTGAGGTTTTGTAACTCTGTCTTGGGCTGATTTCTCTCCTTTGAGACTACAAAGTTCTGGGGGAATAAGATCAGCAGCGTGGAATATCTTCTTTAAACATAATGCTTTATACATAATTCTATTTAGATAGAAACCTTTCATTTTAGGATCCCAGAACATTTTACTAGCAGTAGATAAGCCTCATTACACCTGTTAAGAATACTGCATCTATTTCATAAATTTTACAAGGGAGAACTGGACAGGTTCAGTGACTTACCTCAAGTTGCTGGTGAACGAATCGGAAAAAGCAGAAATAGGAACTAGAAATAATGATTCCTACATCCTAATGTCAGGCCTAGGTAACAGCAGAGGCTGCAGTCACAGTTTTACAGTGACAACTTTTCAAAAGAATTCTATGTTTTTAACCAGGTGCATTTTTTCATGAAGAATGTTCAGTTTCTTAGGAAAATTGGATTTTCCATTGAAAAAGTCCAGCCTCTCCGCAATGAAAATGTTTCAGTTGAACAGCTTTTTATTTTGATTGGAATATTTTTAAGGGAGTGGCATTTTGACTACTGTATGTCCCTATTTTCCTGTAGGACCCGCATTTCTTGGTCTAATTCTCCATGCAACATGTGGGGTAACCACAGACTTCAGGGATGCTCTGCTTCTTACTTCTTATGGAAGGGGGCACAGCTGTGTATCATAGATGAGGTCATCTAATTTCTGAGAACAGGCATTAACACAACCCCTTAAGTCACTATTATACATTTATGGACTGAAACCCTGTTTTGGTATTGATATTTTTGTAGCAAAGCTTTAAAATCAAGACAGAAACATTTTATTTTAATCAATATTTTAAGGAAAAAAAGATCCACTGTTGCCAATAAAGTGGCTACTTTTCTTTCTCCCCATTGATAAATATTTGCATGTCTTTCTCAAATGATCACTTTACATGTTCCCACATTTTATAAAATGCATTTTTAGATGAATTGTACATTTTAAAAAATCCTATATATTACAGTTTAAAGTCTTTTGCTGTAATCGCTCTTGGCCTACTCTTTTCAGACATTCTCCATTTTAATCTTTACACATGCGTTATCAGAAAAGTCACATTTATTTTATTCTCCAATCCCATCACATTTCAGTTTATCCACCAAGATTTCATTACATTTTTGCACCATCTTGTCCTTTTGCTCCAGTTCTGACCTGATGAATCTTACAGAGAAATACATTTAAAGGCTACTGCTGTGACAACAGGGAACTCGCTTGTGCAAAATTTGACATTTTGACTATTCTGTCAGGTATCATTGGCTCCCAGATTGATACAGAATTGATTGTTATTGATTTCGAAGTGCCACTGACTTTAGGTTCTGGGACTATCTCTCCTCACTAAAAAGAAATATTCATACCTATTCTTTCTGATCTTTCTCACAGTATGCTCCATCTGAGGGAGTCTGATTATGAAATGGATTCAGATTACTCGACATAAATGGAGCTTCCTGATTAACTGCTAAATTGTGTCAGATATGGGTCACACGGCTCTCAGCATCAAAGACACTCCCATTCATTTTGCTGGCATGATCTTATTCCCTTTTAAAAGGATATTTCTACCTATAACAGTAGTGCAGAATGCTTATCTATTGGGACACTATTGTAAATAGCCTTGGACAAACCAGGTCTCTCACTTAAGAATGTCTTGTGTATATGATGCATGCATATTGGTTGCCATGATATTAAATATTCTCTGATTCTCTATCAAGACAAATATTTAGTATGAATTATACATATTACCTTGACTAGCTCTCGAGCTCAGCGCTGAGATAGAGTCATTTCATCCAATCTGATGACTCCACATGGCTGCATCTATCCTAGAGCAGGTATCTACCCTATAATGTGTGTCCTCCCCTTGTCTAACCAGGACACTTATCAGAAAATAGGTCTCCTGCTAGGAGGTTTCTTTCAAAGTTTCTTCTAAGAAAACTAGGGCTTATCATTAGTGTGCTGAAGAGCATCTCTTTTTACAAGTCCCTCTGCTACATACTTCATCTCACTTTAACAGCTATGTTGTGACCATCATCACCAACAGCCAAAGGACAACATTATGCAGATGTCCACCTGCCTTCCCTAATGGTTGTGGGGGAAAGACATGCGAATAAAGCCATCTCTTCTATTTTTAAGGGCAAAAATCAGTTGACAGGTAGTCACAAAATGTTTCACAGCATTTCTTTAAAGCCAGCCTTATAAGAGCAACATATACAAATACCACCAGTTACAGAAGACTATGTCCTATGCTGAAAGGAATGTTTGATAGCAAAAAAAAAAAAAAAAAAAAAAGTGGAACAAAATCAGGAAAGCATAGGCAAAGAGAAAATGAGTCAAACACCTACTAGTATGTCCAAAGCAGAAGTCTCAAAAGGATGGGTGAAAAAATCTAACACAGTTTAAGCACAGCCTATGAAAAAAAGCTGTATGCCCTAATGTCCTAAAGAATTAATTTTTTTCTGAGTTATTTTTTGTTTTGTAAAGTTTTTACTGGTAAGAAGAAACTGTCTTCTTATTCACATCTTGTTCAAAGGACGATGCAAGTAGGTTCCTGCTCTACAGCAGACCCACAGCCTGGAGTGTCTTCCCAAAACTGGGAAGCAGAAAGGATTGCCCTGGTCAGAGAAAATCTGTTAGAACAGGCAGACTTGCTTCTCTAAGCAAAAAAGGAACCTAAGAAAAAATCTTTTGTATGTCTGCCAGTGCATTTATTTTATGTTTAAAATCCGAGCACTGCCTGCTTAGAGATGATTAAAGAATCATTCATTAAAATAAAACATAAAACACAGACTCCAGAGCAGTCCAATCCCCAAAATCCTCTTGCTACAACTCTTTTCCTGGAGCATTTTTTTGCAGCACAGCACTCATGCATAAGAGTTGGGATTCACTTGCAGCATGTCTCTGTGATTTTTCTTCCAAGTTCAGCTTCCTACTAACAGCCTCTCTCTTCCCAGCCTATCTTTTGACTATCCTGAGTCTACAGCACTCATTTTAATAGTTATGTTTCTTGTGTGTGAAGTGTTCCGAGGTACTTTGAAAGGCACAATACAGGTGCTGTTGCATTTTATTGCATTACTCAAAAAATGAACACAGATACTAGTTGGCTGAACTGCCAATGTTAAATGATTGCCGTGAGGGAGCTTTGGGGCCTTTTAAATAACTATGTGTGATTTCCATAGATGTGTTGCTATTTAAATAGTGCCTATGACAGACAAGCACATTTGAAAAAAAAAAAAAAGGATGAAGGCTGTTTGAGATTTCCACAGTCGACATGTCAATAGTGGAGTAGCCTGGGGAAAATGAAGTGAAACTTGTCCATGAGGAGACAATAAATGAACAATGCACATAAGCACATGTGCACATGCATAATGATGCAGAGACATAAGGAAATGTGCTTGAAAAAAGAAAAGTGTGGCATGATATATGCAAGAAAAACTGGACTGGATCCGATACATTAAGTAAGATTACAGGGCCACTTCAGCATTCATGCTTGCACTCTAAACATTAGTGGTAGCATAGCTTGTCACTATCTGTCTATATATGCAGCATGCCTTGTGTCATCCAGTAGGATATGAGTGGGGAAACAGGATGAAACTGAGCAAATGAAAATGAAGGAAATGTCAGGAGAAAAAGTAATCTTAACAGCCAGGTCTGTTAAACTGTAGAAGTGTTTCCTTAGGGAAGTGGTAAAAACATCATCACTTCAGTCATTTAAAACTGGATCAGACAAATATACAGGGCTACATTCTGCTCCTATTATATGAATATCATTCTGGCTTTGAAACTCTGTATTTGCTTTTGTACTGATACAACCTAAAGCAGAACCTGCCTTCTTGGGAACAATTTATTTTAGCAGGGATTAGTAGGGTGAGGGAATATGCACTCCACCAGGTCTTTTCTCATCCTTAATATCTATGCGAAAATCTTGAGATGTGATTGTGTCTCTGAAAATAAACATTGTAACAGATTTGACCATGTATTTATAAGATTTAAGTTAATATCCTAGGACTGTTTGGGGTCATGGGTAGCACGGTCTATTACAATAACAGAAATGTGGCATTTTCAAATAGCATTCAAATTTTCAATGGAAATGGATACCATTTTGAGTCTTTCTGCACCAGTCTGAATGTTCATATGATTCTGAGGTGTCTACTGTCATACTGCTATGTCTGTGGTAAGCATTGTCCTGAGACCATGAAATAAATTCCATTTACTTGTTTTCTTTGTTTGTTTGGTTTTTTTTTTCCCAAGAATTAGATTCAATATCAATCAAAATTTGTTAGTACATCTAATTGAAGCGTAGCATCTTGCAGACCTTTTCACAAGTACCGTAATGATTTTTGATTTTTTTTTTTTTTTTTAAATGTACTGGCTTGCTTTTTTATAGATGGGAGCCCATATTTATGTAAATAAACTCTCATGCAGTTTAAGGGAAAAACTTACCTTGAGACTGAATCCAAATAGAATGACATCAAGCAGAAAATCTGGTCCATTATGTCTTTGGTAATCAGCTGGCTGATGACTTTGGTGGTCTCTCTGGTAAAGGCTGCTGATATTCAGAATGAAGCTCTCTGGTTAGAACACTGACTCTTATTCATTGCAGTTCAAACGTAGCAGCACTTGTTGCTGCATGATAGATTTATTGTTCAAAAAATTGTCAGGATGATTTCTTAGAGGATCCATTCACAGAGGATAAATGGTCTTCACATATTTTATTTTCTGGACATATGTTGATATTTCAATGGGAATACAGTAGTTCAGTATTTAAATCTCTTGAAAATCAGACCGAAATTGTACATTACAGCTTTTTTTGTCCTGTGATAAAGACAGATTGGGGTCAGCTTGATGATGAAGAGTATATCACATAATTGTAACCTTCTTTGGTTTATTAAGCTCTATTTACTGAACATTCGATACTTTTCTGTGGGCCAGTATGGTATATGGTTTCAGCCCAAGTTCCTGGGTGAACTTCTCTGTTGAGGTTTACGTCTTTGTAGCAACCTATCTCCAGCTTGTTTTCATTCTGTACTCTCTTGCACTAGGAAAGTTGTGCCTGGAAACAAAATGTCATATACTGGGAATATAACTGTGTAAAGGGAATGCTTCAATTTGCTACACTTAACTTTTAAATGTTAAAATAATTTACTAATGTAAAAAAGAAGTTGTACCCGTTTTACTAGCTGAGAACATCTTTCAATCCCAGATATGCAGTATATCTAATTTCCAAAAAGCAAAGTATTAACTGTAAGTATTCTTTACTGATAAAGTGTGCAGTGTTTTGCTTCTTGGTGTCTATTGAACCAGTCTGCCAGCTGATGAACACAAATATCTCTGACTATGATGAAACAGCTGACTGACATTGCACAGGTAGATCTGGCTCATCAGGTGTGAAATTGTTTGAGATCAGCAGTGTTAATTAACATTGCCTGGAAGTGGGTGCACTAGATGGGGACCCCACAGGGGCTGGTCAGGATCAGAAAGGCTTCTTTGTGCCCTGAGCTTCAGAAAGTTCAATGTCCTGGTTAACTCAGTCATTCATGAGCTACTTAAAAATGAAATTGGAAGCTTGAACTTTGGTTCTTGGCTTTGAAAGTACTATTTTAACAAATTACTTTAATAAGTATGATCACCAAATATAAGCTTTGACATCTTGTTTAAGGTAGTATTACCTTTGTGTTAAAAAAATCTGAAGAACATGTAACATTTTCTGTATCTATTTTTTCTATCTAGATACTGCCTATTCTCCCTTTCTTCTGAAATAATTAATTTCTTTTCTTCTTTCATGAAGAAACTCTCTGTTACTGTTTGTCTCCAAAGTGGGTGAAGAACTGTTCACCGGTTGTTGGACATGTGCTGGTGTAACCTGGAGCAGTAGAGCTTGGTTCAGAGCAGTTGTGTGGAGAAGATCAGCATGCTCTCATGCTACTGTGCATGCCAGGGTTTTAAACAGTGCTTAATGATCTAATAGGACAAATTAGAAATGCATGCAGCTTGTTTCTTCTGCCAAGTACGTGAAATCTCTTGCAACTCTCTCTTTTTGGTGATAATTTGAAGTATTTCACTTTGCTTTCTAATCTCCTTCCTGATACTGATCCTTTTAGGAAACATTTTCTCTATGCAGCAAATTCAGGAGTCAGAGCTCTTCTGTGTAAAAGGTATCTACAACACATTCTAGGGTCCTGCAAACAGCAAATGTGGCTCCTGTGTCAGTCCCACCTTTCCCAGTGAGAAACGGGAAGAAGAGAAGGTGCTTTGAGATCACCATCCATTTTTAGAGACGCAACTGCTCTCTGCTTTCTGGAATATTTTCAAGGTCACAGGCCCTTTGAAAACCAAAAAGTGAATAAACACCTTATCAGTTCCTCCAAAACATTTTTTTTTCAAATTGTTAAAAAATGGAAAAAAGTAATTTTCATTTGAACAATCTTTAAACAAGTGAAAATATTTTTGTTTGTCTTTCAACCTTCTAATATGTTTTTGAATTATAAATGTAGTATAAAATATCATAAAAAATAGTTTTAATCTAAAAAATAAAAATATTTCAGTTCTAACTGCCTAAACAACTATTTTGCAGGCTATTGGTATGCAAGGTATTTTGTTGTCAGCAACTTGCACTTGTTTATGAGAAGACCTCCTTAGTGCAGGTGTTGTACTGAATGCCCAGTGATTCCTAACTGACCACTCAGGAGCAAAGAAGACAAAGCAAAGCTGGTTTTGAAGGGACAGAGATCGCAGCAAGACAACAACCTTAGCTCCCTTCTGGTTTTTTACTAACTGGGAACAGATGGCACACAGCATCTTGCAGGGCTCAAGTCATGTCATTGCCGAGGACAGTAAAATCTTTTGCTGCCACAATGGCTTTAGACTCCACTTTTGAAGAGAGAAAAAGAGAGTTTAGAGACTTTGAAAGGTCATTTAGTTCTTTCCCTTTTCCCAAAAGCAGACACAACCACACCTATATCAGGTATCATGTACTGTGATAGATTTCTAATTTGTGAAAAAAAGATAATCTTTGCAGTGATTATTTATGATTTACATAACGTGTGTGTGGGTGTTTTGTTAAAAAGCCATCTGCTCTGGAATGACATTAAGGGAAGGACACAAAAGGTATTCACTTTGAAACATGACTGGGGCAATAATACTCCTTGACTTGCTTACCATGTTTCTGTCATGGTTAAAAATTGTCGAGTGTAACTGCTGTACACGTCTGAGAATGGCTCTGTTCCCTCCTATTCCTAAGTCCATACTTCCCATTAATTTAGGAATTATGTAAACACTTTATCATGAAAATACTATCTTGCCATCGGACATAACTTAAATGCAGTTCAGCTGGCATTATATGACTTAAGAAATAGATACATAGAGCATCCAGAGCCTACAAATGCACCATATTTGGGTCTGCAAGGCGGGTACTCAGTGGCTGCACTGGTAACCCAGTGGCAGCCCTCATAACCCAGAGCTGCTGGACTTTTCTACCACTTCACGAAGGCGTAGTACAGTGGTTGTAGTCCTCTGTTAGCATTCTTCTTTTCCTGACACTTGCAGGGTACGTAGCCATACTGTTTGTTCTTAGAACTAAACAAGAAGGGGCTATATTCTTCTTAAACACTGTAATTACACTGCTGATAGGTCCTCAGAGATCATTCTGCATCCTATTTCTGGAGGATGTATTATTAATTATAACTATATGGCAGTTGTGAGCTAAGTGAGCTCACAAAGCAAAGTGAGCTAAGCATGGGAAAGAAAGGAAAAAGTCATTCCTGGCCAAAAAGCCACGATTTTATTGGAGGATGGTAGGAAATGAGACACAGAACAAACACACTGACTTTCATAAATGTCAAAGTTAGTGTGACCATAATAATTCTGCAGAATTCATACCAATTTTCACAGGACTAAACAATCGTACAAGTTTCAGAACAATGAAGATGTAAACACTGCACATTCTCAGTGCTCCTCTTCGTTCTTTGCTAAGAATCCACCTCTTAACCCCAAATACCTTCTCCAGGATTTCATGTGCGCTTTTTAACTACGTAAAGATCTCTGTTAGGAGGCAAAATATTACCATTTCAGAGTTGAAATATGAACAGTCTGGATCAGTATCCAGACTCAATCCAAATAGAACATCTTTTGAGGTTTGCCCATCTCGTAACCCAGGCAACTTGGTTTTATTTGCCTTGCATTAATTTATTTTCCCCCATGGCAGAGTTGCTGAGTAGTGTTGAAGGTGTTTGGCAGTTACTCTTCCCCATGTTTTCAACTACATGAAATTTGCAGCACATTACACTGCTTGACAGGAACAGGGAATCAGCCCCAAGGATTTGCTGACAAGAAAAGCCCAGATGTGGTGTGTGTAAAGTTGCAATCTTTTTTCCACTTTTAGCTGTGGAGGAATTTTCTTAACTATACTAATTACATTATCGTCCTGATACAAGTTTCATTAAAGCACTTTTAGCCCTATTGCCTGGCGCTCAGAGAATTCGCGGTCTTTAAATAATCCAAAAGAGAAAAAGAAAATCAGATGTGAGATTGTACATTATTTCATCTACTGTGTTGCACAGAGAGACAGAAATTGCTGATCTTTACAAAGAAAAGAATGTAATGTTTCTGGTGGGAATTCAGGCTATGTTGGAACTTTTCTTTTCTCCCTTGCACCTCCGCATAACTTAGATTAGGCCCTTGCTGTTCATGAAGTGCTGTTTTGATGATGACTAGCACCACTGCCCACTCCCAAAAGACCCTGCTAGGTTTATGAGAGTACAGTATGAATCAGAATACAAGATGGTGGCCTGGACAGTGGGACACATGAAGACAGCCCAGATCTGCCCACCTCTGCCTCCCTGGGCAGTCAGTGACTATGGAGATATCTCAGAGTAGGCTTCCTCAAGTCTTATGCTGATTTCTTGAAACATGGGTATGCTCTATGATTCTATGATTCTATGTGCATAAACTTGAAATATCAAGCTTTTCCTTTGGTTGTCATTTCATTTTCTAGGTGAAACAATTCACTATGCTGGCAAGCTATCTTAATGCAGTTTTTCTACATAATAGCAGCAGTTTTATTTGTAATTCTGTGCACAGATTTTGGTTTTGAAGTTGGCTTAGACTTTTCTAAAATGCAAGAAAACTACTTTGAAACTCTCTGGGGAAGGAAGAGCATCACTTTATTATCCAGATTAACTGCTTTTTGCTCCTTAGAAGCTTGCCACAACTTCTCCACTTTTTCTTGCTAGACCTGACTATGCATTCGGCATGCCCACGAGCCATCGGAAGCCATTTCAGTAATCTGAACTATGCACAAATCTACCCACACCGGGCTGTCTGCTCTCCTCAGCCTGCCTTGTCCTGGGGTAGAGAATGTAAAAATCTTTTTGCCTATCTGCAGCCAAGAAGGCAAGTAGATACTTTCCACTGCATTCTCAGTCCTGTCAAAATTATCCAACCACAATTAGACAGCTCTGGTGAGTGGGACTCAGTCCTGGTATTCCTGGCACCTCTTATTCACTGCAATGCCTTTTCTAATGGTGTCAATGCTGAGAACAAAAGAGCACTGTTTTCAGATCTGAACTGGCTTCCAATATCCTCCTGGGTGAAATAACAATTTAACCTGTCAAACTGTGAATACTTTGGTAAGCAGCTACCTGATAGATGAAATTTCCTCTCTCCTCAGGTGAGAATAGCTTGAATACTATGGTTGGTAGACACCCAGCACAAACATGAGGAAGCTGTCAGATGGATAGTTTATGTAAAGGGTCTTCCACACTGCAGGTTAGTCACCTCAGCTATCTGCTAGAGCTTGTACTTGTTCACTTTCCAGGCAGACTGCAAGCCCTCTGTGTTTCCGCTTTCTTAAACACTATTGGGTCAGTGCATTTACTGATGCTTCGTTGGCTTCAGTTATTTTATAATCTTAATATACGAAGATGGCACCAAAGCAGGTGATTCACATGCATACAGCCTATTTAAAATGTGATTAAAAAAACATAAAACCAGCACAGTTTCAGCCTAACTTTGCCCCCACTGAATTCAGTGATAAAACTCTCACTAATATATTTTTAAATTACATTCAAGGAAAATCCTTGTTTTGTTTAGGAAACAAAGAGAAAGAAAACTCTTTTGCTGTGTTTTAGCTCTGCTTTCTTTTGCTCCATTGTAGTTCTGTTAAATGGTACTTTGGCATTTGACACATGCAGATCTTTATTACAATCTGGATACTTCTGTCATTGGAAGCTACTATGATCCCAAGTTGTTATGGAAAACAGTTTGGTGATAAAAGCTTTTAATGAACATAACAAAGCAGACAGGAGAAAAAGGTCAGTCAAAGAGGATTGCATTACAACACCATAACTGTTTTTCAATAAATATTAAAAACAACATCTGCTGCTCTCTTTAACGTTGTGAAAATTTCATTTTATTAAGATCTGAGTAGCAAATTACTTTTAGATGACTTTAAAAGTAATTTGCAGCTTAAATGTGTCTGTGTTTTGGGGGGTAATTTATGACTATTTTCATATTGTATGATGATTTTTATTACGATAGTTTTTCAATTTCCTTTCTTTTATGAAAAAAGGTATTAAGTGATTACACATAGATTTCTTTCTCCTTACATCTTCTCTCTCTCACTCTATAAAGTAAATAGCTCCATGCTGTGCAATACTTCTATAAAGAAACCTAAAATGATAGAAAGCTCATGTGGTTTGGGCTTTACAGAATCAAAGTATTTAATAACTTAAGATTCACTGAAAATCAAGCCTGCCTCAGCACAGTCTACTGCATGTGTTGATACATGATACTAAAGGACTTTATTTGTTTTCCTCCTGCCTGATTTCAAATCAGGAAGTTAAAGGTGAGGAAAAGAAAGTTATAAAGTGGATGAAAAAGACTTTCTCTCAGAGCTCTGAAAAGCACTGTAATAGGAGATTGATGCCACAGATAGAAATCCCAAAAACCACTTGATCGCAGCCGAATGCAGCAGAAAGAAGGGTGCACAGAATTTAGTACTGCTGCAGGAAAGCACCATAAAATGCACTAAACCCTTTGCCTGTAGCTTTAACATCAATCTAGCTCCACTGAAAAACTTGCCAATGTAATTTTCATCCTGCAGTTATTGGAAGAATCTCAGGGACAGCAGAGGTCCTTTACTCCTCTTGGGCACGTACAAAAGTCCATAAAGTCTACATATATATATGAATATAAATTATCTGCAGCAGCTATCACAAGGTTATCTTGAGATCATGGTGTGATGAGGGATCAATACTTCATTCTTTTGCAACTTGATTGCATCATGGGAACTCGAGTGGTTGCACTCTGGACCCCTTTCAAACTGTTTGAGCATGTGCTTTCTCTGATCCCAAGCCAATAAAAAGTCCCTGAAGATTACTGCTTGATTCTTTCATCAGGCCTGACTTTATTTTCATTCCTCTAATACTAAGATACTGACAAGAACTGCAGGTATCCAAATCATCATAGCAAAGTTACTGGGTTATTAGACTAGCGGTAAATGGCCATAAGCTTGTTTTCAGTCTTCCTCAAAGAATATTTGCCTTCTATGGTACGTGAGGTTACATTTCATTGAATTGAGTTTGGGGTCCCCAGACTGCATTAAAAATGTAAGAAAACCACCCAGTCACATGTATGCAATTAGAAGACATTGCTAAAAACTAGCATAGGCTTTGCATTCATTTACTCTGAAAGAAAGAAAATCCAAAATCTCTCACTTTCTTACAGCTTTGACTCACCAACTACCTTGTTATATACGCAGCTGCTAGAGTTCAATAGTCAAAAGTACAGATGATCTCCCATTGTTCTTCTGCATAGCATTTCTCCTTTAGATATTTTAGATAACTCTTCCTTTTAGTTTTAAATTTGGAAATATGTTCTGCAACTGGGTCATTACATCTTGACACAAGGACAGGGATTAAAGCCATTGTAGCTAACATTTTTCTGCAAAGTAAACCAGCAATGCTCACAAACTAATTTATTTTTGAGCTTATAGATTTCTTGTAAATTTTCAGCAGATTCCAGGGAGAGGAGCATGGATAGATAGTTCAAGATAGGCAGTCACTACTTAAATACAATTTTTTTTGACAGCTGAACAAAAATGTGTTTGGATGGCTTTTCTGAACTAAACTTTCACTGTAATATGCAGAGGAGAAAGAGATACTTTAAAATGACACAGCTGGCATATTTTTACACACAGAAAGGTCTGAAAAAAACCCTATTTTATCGTTTCTTTTTCTGTATTTAAACCTTCTTCTACACTGACCATTAAGCTCCTTGTACTGAGAGTACTTTATTAAACAGTCATAGTAATAAATATCTTTATCTGTCTCTGCAAATGTATATGAATATAGTGCTTTATTTTCGTTGAGTTGTGACAGCCCTCGGCTTTAAATCCAATTAACTGAGTCATACTGTTATAAAACTCAAAGGAGAGAAAAATGTCAGCCCCATAAACTTAGAAATAACAGGATTCCACTTTTCTTTTTTTTCTGAAGGACTCACTTCTCTTTCAACTGTATGACTTCCTTAATATTTTATAGGTTCAAAATGAAAGAAAAAAAAAAATCTGTTTTTGAATTCCACTGGGTGGTTTATTTAGGAAGAGCTACATACATATAGCTTATAGCAGTTTTTCAGAAATATGTACCCTGTGTGTAAGGATTGAACAGATGAATAGTCTTCATATTACTTATCCTAACCATATGGTCTCTTAATATGGAATAAGAACAAGATCCTAAAATTCTTAGTCTTGTGTGTCATTTAAGTGAAACTGGGAAGTGTTATTGAGTATCAGCCGGTATGCAAAGGAATCTAACAAGAGATTCTGAGGATTATGTGAAAATCCTGCTCCTGGAAGTGAGGATGGTGGTCAGGGAAATGTAACTTTCTTTCAAGACCTTTAACCACATCAAGTGTGTTAAACCCAGTTGGCGGCCGGTCACGAGTGGAGTTCCCAAGGGCTCAGTTTTGGGGCCAGTGTTGTTCAATATCTTTATCAATGATCTGGATGAGGGGATCGAGTGCTCCCTCAGTCAGTTTGCAGATGACACCAAATTGGGCAGGAGTGTTGATCTGCTGGAGAGTAGGAAGGCTCTGCAGAGGGACCTGGACAGGCTGGATCGATGGGCTGAGGCCAATTGTATGAGGTTCAACAAGGCCAAGGGTCGGGTCCTGCACTTCAGNAAAGATTCTATGATTCTATAAGTCTATGATCATTTGGCTCAACATATAAATGTTCAAAATCAGAACCATTAAGATCTACTTACTCCTCAGGGGAGCAGCACTGACTATCACTAAAGGATATATGAGCCCTATGCATAACCAACTGCTGACTATGTGAGTGGGCAAGGATGTTTGGAAGACCTGGTGTTTTCACTTCGTGTAAAGTTCTGCCTAATCACATAGAGCAGTTTAGATTTGGGCAGACCCTGCAATCTGCAAGAGATGTACCTCAAAATAGGGTTGGTTATGCAAATTCATAACTAAATGCCTGTATGTGAAGCAGAAATTTGACATCAGGAAGGGCAAATTTTCAGAAGAGGAGAACAGAAAAAAACCAGGGGATTAATGGATTTGGAGCAGATGTTGATAAAAAGCAAAGAAGAGAAACAAACTACCACAAGGGTGCAAAGCAGGAGAAATTCAGGGTGTACAGTGTAATCCAGTCAATTGCAGATACTTATTTCAATAATCACAAAAGGGTGTTTTGGAAGATTCAATGGGAGGACAGAAGCAGGCGTCACTGACCAAATGCATCCCTCTCACCTGAAGTGAAATAACCAGAATAATCAGTTGATTGTTAGTCTGATGTTGCTAAAGCCTGAGTGATGCTTTGGTCATCTTTGTAGTGTCTCTTGACAATAACTTTCTTCTTCTTTAATTCCCTTTGGTATTAAATATGTTTCGTAATTGAAAGGATAATTTGTCATTTGAAAATTGTCATTTTGTATAGAATCAATAGCAACCTGTAGTTTTGGAAGAAAGCACTGCAGGAATTTCCTGAAAACTCCCGCACCTTTTCTATTCCTTCATGGTATATGGAAACAGCTTCAACTTTTTACCAGATCTAGACTATATCACTGTTTCCTCTGCTTTTTCAGTAATTGGCCTCTGCTATCCCTGTTCATATGCGGTACCTAAAATTGCAAGCTATTATAAACAAAGATTTAATTCCTAAGGTAAGGGGCTCTGGAGTCTACACATGATAACAATGTGAACATAAATGTGCCAAATTTGGTTATGGATTGCTGCAGGTATTCATGTCCTTAGAGTCTCATGCAGTCACCAGACAACAGTGGATGCTCCTGATTAGGCAAGTTTTGAATGACTGACCCTGTGGTCTACATGTGAAATTACCTCACACGATAAGGTAAGTATATGGAAAGTTGTGTTCTGCTAGGGATTAATAATGGGAATAAAATACCAATTTGGTATTCCCGGGTACTTTCTGCACTAAAAGTTATTGTTGAATCATTATTTTGCATGGTCTGTGAGCATACAGCTAGAAGGCACTTATAACTGAAAAGTGGAGGTAACTATCATGCTTCTGTGAGTAAAATGCAACATGTAAATCTCTCTCGTACCCCTCAACAATCTCTTGGTTTACAACCAGATCTGCAATACACCAAATAGCAGCAGAGGGTACTGCACATTTATTTCTGTAATAAAAACTGTCATGAAATATTATTGATGTTGATGCACAGCTGCTGAAGAAAATGAAGGCAGTTTTTGGAAAGGAGGTTGTTGGATTTCTTTCAGTGAAACATAGTAATTTTCCAGACTGCAGTGTGCTGGAGCAAAACAGCTGAGTGCTCAGCTAAATGTAGGTGTAGCAGGTGTCTGAACTGGGCCATGATGGGTAGCTCTTCATTGTGGTACCAGCAGGCTGGTCAGTAGCTCTACTCCAAAAAAAAAAAAAAGGTGTGAATATGAGGTAAAAAACAGACCCCAAATGTGTCAATATAGAAAACAAATGAGAATATTAATCTTTGTCATAATCTGACTTCACCCTAACTCTAGGTAAGCAGAGAAAGCCTGTCCTGAGAGGAACTAGCGGAAATAAAGGAAGGGAGACATGCCAAGAGAGGTGCCAGAGGAGAAATGGCGGCAAGAGTTTGTACCTCTCACCACAAAGCTGTTAAACTTCTCAAGCCAGTATTTTATGCCTGTATCTTCTTGCAGACTCTCTTTTCTATACAACTTGATACAAATGCAGTTCTCATTTATGTATTCTAGTGAACGAAAAATTTCTTAAAATTAGAGACATAAATACATAAAATACACCAACCAAGTAAAAATACTACCAACCTGCAAGTATATGTACATGCATAAGTAACTCCACTTGGAGATCTGAAGAGTTATCCACCCAGAGGCACAGTTATTATCAAAACAAACTAGAAGCTTTTGAAACGTAAATGGCACATTTCATTTGTCTTCAGAGTACATTTCCTTCATTTATTTTGACCACCCTTTCCCCTAACCTCTTCTTGCTGTTGAAAAGCTTCAGAAAAATGAAGGAAAAAGAATTCTCTGGTGATAATCCAACATCAAGGGACTTTGATCAGCTCTGGAAGGTAAATTTGGCAACAATAATTTGGTCATACACCATACACAGTTCTATTTTCTCTTTCTAATTTAAATGTTGCCATTGTCTTACCACAGTTTATTATTCATACATATTCATAAAATATGCAAAATGTAATGCAGTGTAGCTAATTAAGTTCATCAAAACTAACTTCATATTTGGAGTTTTCTCATTTTTAACTTCAAAACCTTAAATTACAGTGAAGTTCTTGTATTCATTTAAAATGTAAGATAAATTAAAATACCAGTACGTTTAAATAATAGAAGAAAACATAAAACATAGAATCTTGTCATTTGAATGTAAAAGCTACATAGAATGTTCTTAAAAGAAACGAGCTAATGTTCCTTTCGGAGATAAAACTACTGCTGAACACAAAGAACGATTTAGTAATCCAGCTTCCAGTTCCCATGTAACTACAAACTCCCCTTTACTTCAGAGAATATTTAGCCTTTTTAGAACTGGTCCAGAAACCATGGAAACCACTGATGTCAGTGAGCTCTGGCTCTTTTTTTTGTTTTATTTTGTTTTGTTTTCTGGTCTCAGCTCTGCAACTTTTGCCACATGGATGACTTAAGCTATCTGCCTCCGTGAAGCACCAGTGAACACAGTGGGCCACAGCAATGCATCAGCTTCTGTGAAACATGTCTTTTTATACAGTATTTTCAAAGGATGACTTAAATACTAGCAGTATCATCCTGCTTGCTCACTATGTAAAATCACAGACAACATGAATTTGGAGGGAATTGTGCCACTGGGCCTTATTCTTTTTTTCGTGCTATTTATGAACATGAGAGAACCAGCACTTAGAGTTTGGGCAAAGATTTGATTTGTAGGCAGCTTAGAATTAACAATATGCTGGCAACACTTTCAAATAACTAGCACATCATGTGGCTGGTGTGATTAATGTTCACAATACAGTATGTCCCAAGGTATGCATTGTAACAACAATAATCATAGGCATTTTTTGTAATTTTAGAAAGAAAATATACAATTCCGTAGGAATTTGCCTGTAATTTAGCGTGGTCATTCATTAAAAAAACATTATGGACAGGCTAAAGGCCAAATGTGATTTGAAATTGGAGATCAGATAACTAGCCTGTATTTATATTTAGGTCTCTCTGCTTGATTTAAAAAACAAGAAAAAGAAAAATGATGATTCATATAGCAATTAGTTTGAAATCTTTATTAATTAGATGTGACTACCTAGTGCACTCAGGAAAACCCTTGAACATCTAATTAGTGTTAATATAAACTATCTTAAATTTCTTTAGACTACAGAAATTATTTTTGTCAATAAAATAATCAGTCATGTAAGTGTATCATTTAAGATAATAGTGCCTGTCAAAGGCAAAGACACAGACCCGTCCATTTATTATTGCATTATGAACTCCAAACACCATCTGCTCTGTTTTGTCTCATCCAACTTCTTTTTTCCGGTTGTATGTTCTTTTCAATTTTGTTTTCTTTGTCTTTTTTCTGAGAGCTGGACTTAATTCCCACTGACATCAGTCGAAGGACCCTTACTGACTTCAGAGGCCATTGACTAGGATCCCATGTTTTTTCCTCTGTCAGCTTACTCTTTTGACCTCCTAAGTCACAGGTCAACTTACACCCCAGATTTTCTTCCTTTAATAGCCTGTTTATTATTCCTAAATTCTGCTCTCTGCCTCATTATTCCATTTTCATATTTTTAACCTTGTGCCAAACCAAACATAGTTTGGCTACTTCTAACTTTTTTGGTCTAAAAACTATATGTCATATTTCCTCCATCCTCCCCTTTCATTTATGCCTCTCACCCAATTCATTCTGTTTCAAGAGAAATCATCTTGAGATTTCAAACATTTTGTACGAACAAATTTTTCTTGACTATATACACATAAGTAATCTCTTCTCTGAATGTATTTTATTTTTCACTCAGATACTGCAATTTAAGTTTTTCTTTTTTAGTTCATTTTTCCTCTTTTTGTTTTACTTTCCCATGCTGTATTTTTTTTCTCCCTTTTGAAGTAATTAGATTTTATATTATTTTGAATAAGGCAGGTGTGGGATATTGGGTTTTCCCTCCCATGGTTCCAGGGCTACCAATGAGACACAAGCTGATGAGTAATGATGATAATGCACCATGTTGTCAACACTAGGATTTCAAAAGCTGAAGTGCCCAGGAATCTCTTCCCTTTTCCATATCAGTCAAAGTAACTGGCAAGATAATTTCTAAACACAGCGTACCATCAGCATACTAAAGATAATGCAACCCTATCTTGTTCACTGGACCATTTCAGGTGAGTCTGTATTATAGAGGAATGCTTCAGCAATTTGCATACCCTCTGTGCATGGTAAACATCCATTGCTTATGGTGGGTCTACCCCATTGGAGGGTGTTCACTTCGTCTTGCTCTCTGGAATTGCTACAGCAGGACAACAGCAGAGAAGTAAGGCATTGTTAGACCCAAAGCAACCTCTTTTCATGCTATCCCATGACAGAAGTGAATCCACAGACGACCTCGAGCTCCCTTCTTCTGTGAAAATGGAGAGCACTGCCTCATGCTACAGCAAGTTATCCAACAGTCCTTTTCTATTTCCTTACACATCCCCAAGCCCTAGCTATTCAGCAACTGCATAGCTCAAAGTTCTGCACTTTTCAGAGAGAATTGCTGGGGGAAGAAGAGTTGATTCCTACTGAGTGGAAGAAAAGTGGGGCTTGCAGTTGAATTGGTCACAAGAATGGTGAACATCTATGGCATCTTAGGTGAGAAGCTGCTCCCCTTACCAAATTAATTCTAGACCTCCTGTGCTCATTTTTAGGGTCAGGTTCAGATGCTCACAGCTTTAGACATAAAACTTCTGGTGGTGAATTTATGCATATTGAAAATATTTTCTTCGTGACTTTTAGCCAGTTCCTGGTCACTGAGAAGCCTGGAGCATTCAAATATAGAGGAACATATTTTTGCCCTGCTGTGGTGCTGTACAGAATAGCCCCGCTTAGTGCCCCTCATCACAGCTCCCAGCAGGTCACTGGAGACCATTCCTACCTGCACCATGATCTAAGCTGTGGCCTAGCACAGCCTCTTGCATTTTGGTGGTGAACAACATTTGCCACTGACAAATGGCAGTGCTGCAGCAGAGCTGCTTACCTCTCTGCAGCTCTGCCATTGTCTTGCATGCTACAAGCTGCCAAAGGAAAGACCATGCAGCACGGGATGGGTGAGGGAAGACTTTGTGGTTAGCCTTATCACTGCAGCAGTGTGTAGGGGACTGAGAAGAGCAGCTCTGTGTACCAGAGGTACCTTAATCAGGAAGAAGAGCAGCTCTGTGTACCAGAGGTACCTGAATCAGGCCTGCTCCCTGACAGTTCAGGTTTATCTCCCTAAACCACATCTTAGAGTTCATGGATCCCCTTCTAAACACCTGAAACAATCTCATTAACAATAAAAATCTTTTAAAAACAAACAAAGAATAGAAATTTTTTTTTTTGAAAGGATGACAAAATTTATTCATCCTTTCTTTTCAAAACTTCAAGTCTGTTCTGTTTTAATCTTAACAGGCATGGACATTTTGTATTGCTTCAGCATACATGCTTTAAATAATTTTTTTAAAGCATGAAATATTAACAAAATGGTTCAGAACAATAAGAAAATTCCTTCTAATCTTACTGTTCTCAACACAATATACTTTGATTCTTAAAGCAAGATCATAGAATCATAGAATCACTAAGGTTGGAAAAGACCTCTAAGATCATCAAGTCC
>VZTQ01014643.1:64491-81349 GCA_013400755.1 Pelecanoides urinatrix
AAAAAAAAAAAAAAGAAAAAGGCAATGAGGTCAGGTTGCTAAAATGACTGTGAATTTTTTTCTGCTCAAATATAAGTAGATGTATGTCTGTGTGTGTAGGGGAGGGAAAGTTTCTGGGGAAAGGGTAGAGAGCTGAATAGGAGAAAGGAAGTTTTGTTGCTGTATAAGTTTAAATCTCTAAAATCTGTATTCTTGAAGAAATATCTTTATGAAATGCCTTCTAGCTAGATCTTTTAAGCTCATTTAAAAGGTCATTCTTCATAATAATGTTAGATTTCATTTTAATCTTAAAGTAAAATTGTATGCATATGGAATATGTGAATAAGAATTGTATTTTATTAAGATTACTTATTGTAGCAGAAGCCATATCAATCATTTAGATAGGGAACTGTCACAGCACATATCTTTTTTTCTCTCCACCAGTGCTGTAAGTCCTGGCATCCTAACTAAGATGACTTTCTCTTTCTCAAGAGGACAGCAAAGCCAGACTAGAGACACTGGAGATCATCTGATCTACCACCTTGTTCAAAGGCAAGACCAATGTGTTCCATGTCGTCCCTGTGCAATGAGTGATTGCTAAGGTCACCCAGTGGAGACCCCATTATGTCCCTATGCTTCTTTGTTCCTTCTTTTAGAAAATTTTTCCTAATATCTAATTTGATTTTTTTTCCCCTGCATTTTATGCCCACCTTGGTAATCTTCCTTTCACTGTTGTCATGTTACTCCTCGGTTTTATCTAAGTTAAAAAAATATCAATTTGTTTGCTGTCTTCCTGTCAGTCATGTTTTCTAGAACTCTAGTTATTCATCAGGCATCTTAGATTCTGCCACTGATCCACATCTTTCTTGAAGTGCAGTGGCACTGATGAGTCTCCCCTGATAATGCACTTATTGCAGGCTCAATTTTTGTTTGTGTCTTCCAATAGCAAGAGTTTTGCAAAATACTAACTCATGTCCAGCTTGTCATTTACTTGTAACCCTCCAGATCCCTTCCTGCATATCTGCTTCCCCACAAGTTTTCCTCCACCCAAGATATGATGTACTTGTTTTATATTGAAATTCATGCTAATTTCACCAGGGCATTTCTCCAGTGTTTAAATACTGTTGAGATTCAGTTCCTGTCCTACACACGCATATAACTTCTCCCAGCTTCATACCATCTGTAAATGTAATACACATGATCTCTATCCCAGGTTGTTAATAGAAACAATAATAACTAACTAACTAACCACCCCCCTCTCTACACAGTTCAACAGTCTCTGGTGAACCTTCCTCTTTAAAACAGCCACCCCTTCTCAGAGTCAGTGACTGGCAATTACTATCTGATGTGGGTATCTAGTCTAACTGTCTAGATGATGCTTCCCAGCACACTTACATAAATGCTGTGTATGACCTCTCTGGAGCTAAATAAAATCTTCTGCATTTTGTGATATACATGGGATGTGCTTCATCTCATGTTGAAATTTTTTGTTTCTTTTCTTCTCTGTCTTGTGCAGCTCCCCTCACACAGTTCAGCTTTCCACCTTTGTTTTCTCTTTCTGTGGAGTTGTGTATGGCTCAGATACGTGTATTACTGGGAGAGCTTTGGGCAAAACATCAAGCAATCTTTCTCCTAGCAAGAAACTTGGGATTTATCATATCTTAAAAAGTAGAAAGAAAAAATACATCATCCCCCAAATAACACAAACTGTCTTACCCAGCCACTCATTGTATGAAGATTTTTCCTTCTCCCTGAAGAAGGTACTATTATTCATCAAATCTGGTTTAGGCTTTGGTTAAGACACTTGCATCCCATCCAGGCTAAAAGACAGTATCTCAAATTTAAGCTCTATAGGTCTGGTATTTTGAACTGGTTCTTTCTGTGATATAACCTGTAGACTGTGCTAATTCAGATTCTTGACAACATAATGACTGCTCTTCTTGGGAATGTTTAAGAAATGTATTCTATACTATGAATTTCTGTGGCCGAAGGAAGTCCTTTTCATAGGAAAACAGACACCTACTTTCTATTTTCTTTCAGGCCATATCACAACAAATAATCTCACATGTAACAAAACATTACACGTTACTCCCTTGCATAATTTACAGGTCACACGGACCTTAACTTTTTTCCAGTTCTTTTCAGGACACCTCAGCCACTGTCTCACAAATGTCCAAATCCTTCTCCATTGCAATCAGTGTCATATTCCTATACAATCACAGCTATAGCCACAGAAGACTCAGTTATTAATAGTGAAATACCATTTGTGGAAGGACCTGACGCATCTCAGTGCACTGCAAGTTTGTTTGTTACCTATTTTTCCAAAGTTAGAAAAAAGATGCTTTTATTTTACCTCCTTTACTTGACTCAGTTCCCTTTAACCTCTGTAAAACAGGCTCCCTGTAGCTGATAAGAAAACCTCTGTCTGGAAGTAAAGCCTAGGAACTAAGCACAGATGACGAGAGATGTTGTCCTGGCCTCACAGCCACTGTCAAAGCTTTTCAAGGGAATAAACAAAAAAGCACACAAACATTTTTCCAATTTGTGATTTGTAGTCAATAAAGAGAAAATGCTAATCATACTAATTTCCTCCTACCGGGGAAGTGATGCATAAATAATCTGTTAACATGCAAGGACCAACAGGGTTAAGCTGTTTAAACACTGTCATTGATTTCTTCCCTTTTCCCATATGCTTACTTCTCTTCACTCTACTGCTACTAATAGCACTTCTTTGGAGTTACGTTGTAAAAGTTTGTTCCTCTGAGAATGTCCTGGAGCCTCTGCTGTTGAAACAATAATTACAAGGAGGTGAAGTATTTGACTAATCAGCAGCAGAAGTCTGTAGGGGTCCAAAGCTGAATGACAAATGCCAATATCCACTTTAGGTTTGTTGGATCAACAAGCCAATATGGTGAAACTGATCCATCATCTTGTCACCAATTTCTTTTGCAGGCTAAGAAGCCTGCCAATTAAAAAAAAAAAAATTGTAATCACTATGCATCACTCAGCAGTGATTGCAGGCACATGATAAATAGGATCTTTTGCTTTCCTCTCTCTTCAGCACCTGATGCCTTTTGTTTTAATTTGTACATTTTCTGAGGCTGCTGTGGATTCCAAACTAAACTTAGAGAGAAAAAAACGTACCATAAATATGCATAAGTGGAATTTGAATTACCATTCATTAAAACCAGTTAAACTTCATGGCCAATTTAGAGAAGCAGCAGGCAAAATTTGGTAGTGATACAGTTCTAAGTACCAAACAGTGGGTTATTCCACTTCTTGTTCCTTTTCGCTGGAAATGTTCCTGCCCCGATTTTGTGAATGCATGCTCACAACAAAACAAAACTCAAAGCAAAACCGGACTTTTGGGAGCTCTGCCATTGCACCAGGCATGTTCCAGCTCCAAACCCAGCAACACAACACCAGCACCTGCATGCTTGGAGTATAAATATTGTTACGATAATAAAATAGGCTAGACTCAGTGCTTGCATTTGCTCAAATCCTTCCTAAAGTTTAATTGCACCAAGCTTATCAGCCTGTAAAATCTATCCTTGATAAACTCTGTCCTTTTCCTTTTTTTTTTTTTTTTTACAAGAAGAGAAGTGCATTGGGACCAACCTGCAAGAAAGCTTTATTTGAATATTTGCTCATAGTTCGTACTTCAAACTCCTTCTGAGGGATTTATACCTCAGGTCTGAAAGGCTAGATGTTAGTAACATGAATGTTTGCAAAAAGAAGATTTTTCTATTCAGTAGTGCAAGTCTTTTTTTCAGAAGCTATCAGATAGCAGTAGCACAAAGCAGGAAACAAAACAACAATGTGTTTGCTCATAACTAAACAGCACCTGCTCTATAATATTGAGCCTTAGAGGAAAAAGCATTTAAAACAAAACAAAAAGTTAAATATTTACAAAGAGAATATGAGAAGATGGCAGTCTGCTCAGTGGTACTTTGCACCCAGAAAGAGGTGAAATACAGGCAAAATCCACCACTGTGAGCTACTTGTTCTACAACATCCTCAGATGAGTTCTGCCATTCTGCAGCTTAATTTATCAAGACAGAAATTTAAGCCTCCTTTATTAAAGGAAAGTTTTGCCTCTCTATATGACACGTTAATAACAGCACTCTAAAATGTAGTCCAAATGGGGAAAAGTGAGATGAAAACTTGAGGGCTGAATTTTCCACAAATGGAAATGCCATTGTCAAACTGATTTTTCAAACAGCTTCTTCCATTAATGTCCCAGACTGTGTGCAATGACAGGTGGCGTATGCTTTGAAAACACATTCTTGGGGCACCAGAGTCCCTAATGCAATCATACGTAATACTGATGATGTTTTGACTTTAAAATAATGCATCCCTCAAGTGGAAATTATGAATTTATTTATATATTTACATTCTGGCTGAACGGGAGGTTTTAATGTAAGGATTAAAATGCCACTAGCAGGAATCCAAAGCTGAGATCTGAATTCCAGGTATCATTTTTTTTGTCTTTTATCTGATTAACAGGAAATGATCAAGACAGCATACAAGCTTTCCTAGCCTCTTTCAAACATCTGAGAACCACAGCAACAAGCAAGATGTACTTTTAGAGTGAGAATACATTCAAATATCCACAGACCAAGAAAAGTACAATAATCAAACAGCATCCTTAGAGAAGAAGAAATCCTCCATTCTGAACTCCCAATAGCGGTGTCCATGTTGCAAAGAGGTGTACGTTCACAGTCGGCTACTGGAAATATTCCACTGTTTTCTGAACCTCTGCTTAAAAATTTCAAAGGGCAAACAAATACACATGGAAAAAAAAGGAAAATTCCACCTACTGAGGTATACGTTTATGGATTTTTTATTTGCTACCTATAAATGTAATCTAAAAACAGCAACTGAAAAGAAAGCCAGTAATGTTACTGCTATACTGTTTGGCTTGTTTCACAGGGAACTTTTAAATTGGATCACAGTGAATGAACACGTGGAATAAATAAACACATTTAAAATTAATATACATTAACATTTTGTCCCTACTACAGTTACATAGCTTTATGGATTTCAAATCCAAGCTTAGATAAAAGATTCCAAACATTTTAGGAAAACATCTCTTATTGGATTTAACCCTGCAATCGAATTTTATAACACCTTCCCTTCAACAATCTTCTTAATGATAAATAAGTACTTTAAAAATGTATGCTCTCTATATGCATGAAAACTTTGTATTATGAATAAAAGCTAGGGAATCAACCTTCATTTTTAGTGTGTACACTGAAGCCAACTCTGAGCCTTCTGTTTGTCAGTGTGCTTTCAAATACCACTTACTGATTTGACACTACGGACAGACCTATACCCATGAGCACAGCCGACACAAAGTACAAGAAGCTAGAAAAGGCTGAAAACCAGTCATTAGCATGCAGGAAGCTGTACCCAAGTACTTAAGCAGACAAGACCACCACATGTCATGGTAGTACTGGTAGCAGTATGCTTTGCCAGTGCATACCTCCCTATTTGCTCCTTTCAACTCTAATGCACTAGCCTGTACTAAACGATAATGCATTGTAGTTGCATCTTAAATGCATGCTACTCTACTTTTCTCTGCTTCATTTCTATATACCACTTCTATGTTACTTTTCCTCCCCTGCTTCCTTCCTCCATTTTTTCCCTTCCTTCAAGAAGAACAGTCTCTACCACATTGCTTTTTGGTTGCTTTCCAGTTTCTCTGTGTAGGTAGCTATGATGTGATTTTATATACAGCATGTTCCTGGAAGCATGGAGTAACTGGCATGGCCAACAAAGGGCAGCGTTTTCTCAGCAGGCTCAAATCCCAACCCCTGTGTCTTCCTTGCTGTTTTATTAATTGAATGCACTACACTCCAGTTGCATTTCGGGTAGGTAATTGCGCTATATTTCTAATACAATGAGGTGAAGAAAGAGGAGATTTTAGCAATTAGTGGTGAAATGAGTGGTGACTCGTCCTTGTCAAGTGACAGGCAGTAACCTTTTACTAACCTTGTAAGACAGGACTAGAAAATAAAGTTCCTCTCCCCTTGATGTTCCCAAGTGTCATATCTTTATTGCAGTTACTAGCAGAATGGTTTTAAAGAAGATGTGTTTTTTTTTTTTAACCTAATTTTCAATAATGGTGTTAGAAACTTAAACTGTTAAACTAATCATGCATTAATGTTATTTAGTTTTTGTCCTGTTGTGGCTGTGAGAAATGAATCTTCCTCATACTTGTTCATTGGATGTGACCTAGTAAGTCACATGCCACTCTTCAAAACTGGGGAGAATTTAAAATAACCCAGGCCTATATCTGGGTTATTTGATGAACAATGAACTTTGTGGTGGAAATGGCAGCTCTAAAAATTGGGTGAATCTGCAAGGGCCCACTCCACCACCGCTTGAATTGTGCCTGAAACTTACTACTTGTCTCGCTACCCTGTTTGGAAACAGAGCAGCTCCACTGATTAATAGAAATGCTGCCCTGGGTTTCTTTTCTCATGATCAAAGCCGGTATATGTCAGTATGTTGCACCATGAACATTTTTCCTGTTTTTTCTTTTTTTTACTCTTTTTTACAGTGCAAATTTACACTACTACAAATGGCCTTTTAAAGAAATGTGGCATATATCTTAAGTAATCAACTTTGTACATTATTTGAAAATCTGATACTATGATACATGCTTTAGCAACTGCACTAATGGTGTTTTCACTAACATTTGTGGGCACAGAAGACAAAGCCAAGTGTCACAGTTTGCTACCATTTTTCTGTTCATTGAATGATGTCCATATTTGCAAATAATTTTTCACAGTAAAGATCGCTGTGCCACTACAGCTAATAGGACAGTTACACTTACTTTTGAAGCAGCCTTTTAGGACTTTACCCCATTCAACAGTAATAAATGTCAATAATTCTGGTAATATAGGTGGCTTTTTTTCATTTTAAAGGATTGAGTGTTTCTACTTGGTATGATTTATCTCATTTGACTTTCAGATGCAGATTTTAAAAATATTTTCTGATTATTTAGCTTTAGAGCTGAAAAAGATAGTAACAATGAATAATTTATTGAATGAAGTTAACACATTTTCCATCTCACTGAATATTTATATAAATATCCTGATTCCCTTGAACGTATTCAGCATTTGAATATATCCACGGATGAAGTGTGGGTTCCAAGTGATGTCTTTTTAAATACTCAAACCCAAGTTATGTTGCTTATGACAGATCAGATAGCATAATTTTGCTTTGGGTTATTTAAGCATGCATTCAAATGTTTTTCATCTGTACTGTTTTGTACACAAAATGTAAAATTAGTCCTTTGAGGCTTCAGCACCACATTTTGCTACTTTGACTTACATGGTTCATGTACCCTGTTCATATGCATTAAGACCTTACTTTATGACAAACTGAGCTTCTTAGAAAGTAAGAAAGATACTGATCGTTGCAAACATTGACTCAGTCTGAGAATACCCTAGCTTGACATAGCTCTGGCACCTGAAGGTAGCTACCCCTCCAGCCTGATAGGGACTGTGGGTCAAGGTCCCCAGATGCCACAGCTCTCAGCCTCATGTATCAGAATAAAGCACTGCCATTTTCAGTCTGTCCTACTGGAAGGACGTGGAAGACAGTGGGTGAGGAAGGACACATACTAGTCCACCTACCCTCTTTACACTGGGGACAAATAGAGATGGGAAAAGTCCAAGATGTTCCACACAGTTTTCCAGGACTCATCAGTCCCCAGTACTGCCTGCTCAGTAGTAGAGTAGTGATTCTCACTTCTGTCCTTGGAACAGCTTCTCGGTCTTTGCAGTCATGTTAGGAACAGTGTAACTATAATAGTGTAAAATAAATGTGTGGCATCCCATTCTGATTTCAGCTGAAGACCAATCTTTGAGCAATTTCCATAGCAATAGGGGTCTCACTGAAATAAGGCAAAAATCCTTTACTTGTGCAGTTCCATTGGAGTATTGCATGGTCAAGAAATTTATATAGCATAGTCAGACTTTGAAACAATATAAAAATCAGTTGTGGGAATTGTACTCCCAAAGACTGCATAGATATTTTAAAAGATTAAATCACAAGTTAGGCCTTTCTTTAGAATTCTGCACTCTTCATATGCCTCACCTCCTCATGTTCTCATCTTTGTGACAGCTACAGATTGGCCAGCTGTCAGAAATGTGATTTGAGTAATATGGATTGCTCTCTTCTCTGTAAAAGCTGGGTAAAACTGGAACTACAACAAATGTCTGATTTATTAGAAGCACCATAAGAAATCTTGTTACCATAATTTTCATGCTAAAAAATGTAAAACAGGCTTTTCTTCTGAAAAGACAGGTTTAAATCAAGCTTGACCCTTCATGGAGCTAATGCAGGAACTTCTACACTGTGGATATGCACAATATCCCATGCATTCAGATATGTTCGAAGGCACAGCTGAGGCTCCCTATGTTGAAGCTATTCTAATTTTTTTTTTTTTTAAATACCAGTGTTTGCTTGTATAGCAAATATTAAAAAAAGGTATTTACCAGATATTTTAGAGCATAAGGCCTCATCAATTATCACAGAAGATGCCAAACACAGGTTTCTACAGAAAACTTTCTCCTTCCCAAACTGCCAAACCAGCAATATAATCTTTCCCAGCTGAATGAGTCCAAGTTTTGCTTCTGACATTATGAGGCACTAAAAAATTTACTTCCATGTTTGACAAAATTAGTAATTTTAAAATTGCTTCAGAGTCTAAGAAGGAGGGTGAAAGGAGATCAGAGAGTTAGAGAATGGCATGGGAGGAGCATGGACTCACAAGTACTAAGGACTTCCATGTTTGGAGAAACAGATGCTCTCTGGAGAAGAAAGGGGAAAGACTACTGGTTAAGGACAGAAAAAAAGATCATCTGATAACCAGGTAAATAAAGCATCTTCAAACCAATGGAAAGTCACTAGAAGGCATTGAAGATGTTAATCAACCTTACTGACTTTGTAAGTTTAATAGCACCTTAAAAGGCCTCTGGCCTATTGCCAACAGAAAGGGATCTCCATTTGCTTTTATTCTTTCTTTCCTCTAGTGATTCAAAATGATAGAATTGAACTGGGTAAAACAGTTTAATTCAGATAGGAGCTGCTTCTGTTCCTGGAATACTCGGCACACAGACTTAGCAGAGCCTGAACACATCCCTTCCAGAGACCTGGGAGGAAAAAAATTGCTTTTTTTCTCAGTTAATTCAGTTTCATCTCTAGCCAGGAAAGGAAAAAAATGTAGTGTGATATTTCTGATCTGCTCAAAACAAAATAAATGAAGAAAAAAGAAGAACACAAAGCTTACATGAGAGCCTGTTCTTGTGACATTTTTAGTACATGTTTATAGATTTAGGATATCCAACACATTGTTGGATAAAAAACCTAGCACTTCAGTGCTTATCCAAGCTCTTTAGAGAATCTCCATTATTAACAAAATAAGAGGGTGAGAAATTTAGTGTTAAAGCAATGCAGTGTTTTAAAAGCAGCATTTTGTGTTAGCAAAACAAGTAGCCAATGTTCTGATTTCATGGTTCTTCTGGGGCATTTTACTTTTCCATTTTAAGATATATATTTAGGAGTTACTGAAGTAGATCCCAAGACTCTAGTTTTAATGTAGCTTGACAAACGTATGTCATGTGGAGTAATTGCACATTAATTTAAAGGTATTAATTTTTTGAAAGGAAAACATGAACTCTGCCAGATAATTTGGTCAGATGCAAAAAGAGCTAACTGATTTGGATCATGGGGTTATTATAAAACAAATTGCATGTGACAGTGGTGATACTATTAGTAACCTGTATAGAATCATAGAATCATAGAATCATAGAATCATTAAGGTTGGAAAAGACCTCTAAGGTCATCGAGTCCAACCGTCAACCCAACACCCCCTATGCCCACTAAACCATGTCCTTGAGCACCTCATCTATACGTCTTTTAAATACCTCCAGGGATGGTGATTCCACCACTTCCCTGGGCAGCCTGTTCCAAGGCCTGACCACTCTTTCAGTAAAGAATTTTTTCCTAACGTCCAGCCTAAACCTCCCTTGGCGCAACTTGAGGCCATTTCCTCTCGTCCTATCGCTGGTTACTTGGGAGAAGAGACCAACCCCCACCTCACTACAACCTCCCTTCAGATAGTTGTAGAGCGCGATGAGGTCTCCCCTCAGCCTCCTCTTCTCCAGACTAAACAATCCCAGCTCCCTCAGCCGCTCCTCATAAGACTTGTTCTCCAGGCCCTTCACCAGCTTCGTTGCCCTTCTCTGGACACGCTCCAGCACCTCAATGTCCTTCTTGTAGTGAGGGGCCCAAAACTGAACACAGTACTCAAGGTGCGGCCTCACCAGCGCCGAGTACAGGGGCACGATCACCTCCCTGCTATAGTACTGCCAATTAAGCATAATGGGAGTTACCTGAAACCAGGACACTCCTCATGTAAGCTGCACACAATGCCTGACAATACAATCTGAACAGAAGCAGAAAAATGTCTTAGTATTTTACCTTCTTGTATAGTGACAAGATTTTGAGGTGGAACATTGTGTTGAGGTTCATCTTAACAAATAGAGAATTTATTCAAGCATGCTCCCAAACCAGTAAGAAGAGGTTTTGCTGTTGTCTAAAAACTGGGTGCAAATAGGACTTCCTCTAAGCGCTTCCTCACCAGCTTCCCAGTGTGGTCTTTCCAGTTAGACCAGACTGGGTCTTATCATTTGAAGCTGTACAATTGAGAAGACGGTGTGATGAAACAATCACCAAGGTCATTGCAGAGGAAACTAATCCCCAGGTTTAAATAACTGAGAAAATGAATTTTTTTACTTCTAATTTTTGTTTTGCAGTATTCTTCTTTGCTAAATCCATGTTGCTTTAATTCTTAGTAATTAAACAATTTTACTAACAAATTCCTTGATAATTAAAACACTGGCAGGTTGGTGAGATCCAATGTAACACATCCAACCAAAAAAAAACCCCAAACCCTACAGCTTTCTAAAGTGTAGCATATATTGTTCACTGCATAACAGATTCATTCCAATTTTTATCAAGAACATAGAGCTTTTCCATTTACTTTAGGCTGAGGCAAGACTAGAGAGAAAGCTAACTGCCTGCATGAAGATGGTTCTATGAAGAATAAAAGTTGAACTCAAGGAAGAAATGGTGAATGGAGCTACCAAATATTTTCTATGCATGTCCTTGTATGTATGTAGGTATTAAAAAAAAAAAAAGGCAAAAGTCACATCAATCAAGCATTTTCTGGGATATTGTTAGATCATCAGCACTGGTTCTATACTATCCACCATATACCATATACTATGTACTATATACTTAGCAGAAAACTGAAGAAAATTATTTTTGGCTGATTCTTAGCAATCTTCTTTTGCTAAAAAGGAAGAGAAATGTGCATATATAGAAATAGATCTAACACAACAGTATATTACTCCTGGCACCATGGTTAAGTCATAAAAATACACTGCTTTGTGAGCAACATGCCTCATTCTATTGTACATTTTTTTTACTGCACTGCCAGGTTTTGTTATATTCAGTTGCACTGACATAAATTTAGAGTAATTTTCATTGGTGACAAGACTTCATCAAGTTTACAGTGGAGTAACTGGGATCAAAATTTGAACCCCATTTTTGTTGCAACTAGCTAAAGAAGAATGGAAATAGAAATGTGAAAGAACTAGAGAAATGTGTGAACAAGTTGCTGGGAATGCCAGGTAACTTACCATACTGCACCAGAAGGAGCAGTCTCTCCTTGTCTCCAGTACAGGCCAGCAGAAGCTGCTGCGGAGAAGACAGCTTAGTAGCTCTAGAATAAGCCACTCCCAGAGAACATGTGTTTCTAAGTCTCATTAAATACAGGCTGAAGTCTGATTTTCAATCCTAGTAGATGTTGATTTGTTTTCCTTGTTTGTTATTTTGGGGTGTTCTTGGCTTCTTACTTTTTTTCCCCTTTTTAATCCTGCTTATTAGAATTCTTGTTCCTTAGACTAAGGAATATCAGAAATAAATGACATCTGCCCATCAATCCACAGAAAGTATCCCATGGGTCTTCATATGTTGGACTGATTTCAGATATCTGCACTATGCATATATGGGTATGTGTACCTATTTAAGAGAGTTTTAGATGGAAACAATATTGAGAAGCCACAGCTGAGGTAAAAAAACAATTGTGTCATTGCACTCTCATCTTCAGTCTTTCTTCATTTCTTTAGCTTCCATATTTCTTTCACTACACACATGACTCAGAGAATTCTGTATGTATTTACAGATGTAAAAAGGTATGAGGAATTTCAGCTCTTCAGGGAGCAAGGAAAAAGCTATGGCTCTGTGCAGACTATATAGTATTGAAAATGTTGATCACTTCTCTTTGGGTCTGATTTCCACCATCATTTTAATGTGCAATGATTTGCATGTCCTCAAAATAAATGTACCTTAGCATAAATAATACTCTTTACTTAATTTTCTCCCATTATGTTTTTATATCCTCCAATCTTACCTCTAAACAGATAGTCACGAGTTGTGAGTCTGAGTGAATCACTGCAAATGGAATTGTCTTCCCTGTGACACAAACATATACAGTTTAGATTTACAGCAGGTTTATTGGATAATGAACTACAACCAAAATATCCTGATTTTGATGCTGCCTCCTACATCTTAAAATTTCTGTCAAACTACTTTTACAGGTAGTGACTTAAGATTTTCATCCAACTACTGCTCCTATGGCTACTTTTCTACTACTACATTTGCATTTTACCCAATATGCATAATAAAACACATGAGATTAATGGGGAATTACAGAACTCTCAGTGTGGGATGGGGCAACGTAAGGATTTCTGCCTATCTAACTAGATCAGCTAGAGTGGAACTCCCAAAGAAATTTATTTTTAAAATGGAAAAAAATTCTCTGGCTTCATCAGAGTTGTTCAGTAAATAGTGAGTTCCAAAGGACATATGCTATGTAATTTTCAAATAAAAAATGTACAGGAAGAACAATATTTATGGTAGGTACTAGTGCGAGGCATCATTGCTGGTGCAGAACACCAACATGTCGAAGTAAGTATTAATTTCTACTGCTGGGGATATTGGATAGAGGCTGTATCAGCCTGTATGCTCTTCATATTATCACCTTCAAATGACTAACTGTATGCAGAAAAAATGTCAGAGTGAAGGGTATTTATCGAGTCATTCCAAGTTAGGTTTCTGGGAAAATGATACAATACTTGTGCCACCAATTCAAAATATCAATTAGTTTTCAAACATGGTAGATAACAGACTATCTAGATATTCATTCTGACTCTGAATATAGTATCAAGGAAAAACAGTGAACCTACAGACTGACACCCCATAAAGAGAGGGAAAGAATTCCTTCCTGACCCTTGGCATTGATTTGCTTGCTCCCTGAAAAACATATGTGATCACCTCCTTATTTTATCTTTAGATTTTGTTACTATCAATGTTAATAGTACATATAATCTCATTCAGTTTAAAGATCTAAACATCCTTACTCTTGGTATCTCCTATTGTACTAAATTTGATTATGGGTCAGATATTCTTCACATTCCCTTTACAGGGATGCAAAAATGTCGTGATGAGGACACTTTATTAGGGCAGAGCTTTTGGCTCTTCTGTTTTTTACTTCGTTTTTAAATGCTGTGAATATGTTCTTCCTTCAAATCTCTAAGAAGATGTTTATATTGCAGAGTGATCATATGTTAAAGAAATAAATATTTATGATTTCCACTTAGACCCACTCTAACTCTTCTTTCAGCAGGAACTGAACACAGTCCTTAAGATCTTCCATCAAGCACCCATTTTGACATGTCTTTGTAAAACAAGATAGTCAGAAACGGTTAGAGATCAGTGGCCCTCACACATTCTCACCTAACAGAACACATACAGCTTATGCTTGACGTAGGTCTAGGTCTAGGAAACATTAATGACAAGCTTAGCCTTACAATAACAAGACTTTTTCTTGTCACCCAGCATTTGGTGAATAATCACCATCCTACAAACAAGTAGTTGTCTGGCTCCTCAGATGTTATGCAAAGAGGCTGGATATGAACCTGATTTAAGGGGTAGAAATACATGAGCATCAGAAAGGCTATTAAAGTCTGGGTCTGCTTTAGAAGTGTTTACCTTAGAATTATACCACAATAAATAAAAGCACTATTTTATATGGAAAAGGGGATCCTTTATCTGAGAAGTGGACAACATACACTGCTTCCTGACAGATTAGGCCACAGACTAAGGCCACAGTTTATTTCACGCAGTCAGTCTTGCCATACACGGTCTATTCCCAGTCAGGATTCAGCAGCCATTTAATAAGCTATAGGTGGACTTACTTTCATACCCCTCTCCCACACCAGACTAAACATTAACAACTGTGGGTTTGCATAGTGATGAAAGAGCCTTTTCACACTAACACTAAAACATATTATTACTGAGTCATTTCTGAAGATGTAAGATGTCCATTAACATTTTCATCGTATTCAAGAATAGTATCCAAGTATCGGCTTAGTGAGCAAGATTTAAATAAGAAATAATGTTAATTATGTTAATGATGATGGAAACAATGAATTTGGAGGTAGTTGTTCTTAATTACTTTTATATAAGTGCCTATAAATGCCACTGATTTCTTGAAAGCTCAAATATATTTACTGAGCTCTTTGAAACAAAATTTTATTCCTTTTGCTTTTTTTGTCTAGCTAAATCCATTCAGATTATCCAGGTTAAGCATTCAGGTAAGGTAATTTGGTTTTTGATGTTGAATACAGAATAGATTATTTACTCCAGGTGTTCTTCCTACCTTTGATTCATCGGTGTCTCTACCTTTATAAAAAATAATAATTAACTAATGATCATTTGTTTGCCATACATAGCCTTGCTAGCCATGTTTCTGAAGTAATGGTCATGTCTTAACTCTCAATAAATCTTCATTCAAAATTACATGATAATAAGGAACATGAAAGATCATTTAAAACTCCCAAACCTTGACTAGGCACAGTAACATAGGCAAACATGTATAAGACTCATTAGCTGTGAAGAGACAAAGAATTATAAAAAACCCCCTGCACCTATATACAAAGGCAGGAAGTGAGTAAATGGGGAAGAAGAATATTACCAAGTAAATATTTCCCAAGTGAGAGGAAAGGTCACATTGCATGTTTAAGAAAATGAATTTGGGATACAGATGGGTGAAGACCTTAAATCTGCCTGCAGGCAGACATAGATTGCTATGTTGTGTAAGTAATGGTACATACAACAGATAATAAACAATAACAACAAAGCCAAAACAGAAAAAAAAAAATAAAACTAAAATAACATCCTTTCAAAACTCAATTGTTCACACAAGATTATTCTGGGATATGCAGACCAGTCCTAATTCTCCCCCTGCCACCCTCCGTAAAGGAATAGTATGATTAATACACAACAAACGTGTCTTCAAGTGCTTCCAACAGTTACGCTTCTAGTGGTGACCCAACTAGCTTTCTCTAAATAGACTGCTAACTGCATTCCATCTTTGCTGAGAGTCACTGAATAAGGCAACCAAGTCCTAGACAGCAGGATGCCAATTGCCTGCACTTCCATGGAGTGTAACTCAGGAGTACCAAGCAGCTTTGCTAGAGGGAGAGGGGACTGCTCCCGTCACCAGGCATTTTCTGCACAGTCCATTTATTGCCGGCTCTGTCATCTTCTGGTTCTGTTACTTAGGCTCAAAACTTAACTCCAGTTTCCTGTTCAGGAAAGTTTATGACAAATAAGTTGAGGTATTTTTATATTTGACACGATAACCAAATAAACTGTGTTCCATAAATATTTTTAAATTTGTCTTGAATTCAGCATGATTTATTTTGTCTTTTAATGGCAAAAGTTTTGCCATCAACAAAACGGCACAGTCACTATTCCTTCAGAAATACTGGCGACTGTGTCTTTAATAATTTATTTTCATCACTGCATCCAATATTATTGAATGTATTAATGTAAACACGGAACTTTTAGGGATTGACCTGTAGTATCTCTGATGAAGAGTACTGCTTTTTCCCTGACATTATTTTGATTTACATACTGTGTTCATAATACTTAATTATATTAGCATAATATTTGTGGGGGGCCTTTTCAATGGAATACAGTTCTTCCCCGTTGGGATTGTTATAGGCTTTTATACTGCTCTTTTTTTTTTTTTTTCCTACTTAATGCTTTAGCGTTTAAAAATAATACAAATATGATAGCATCATGAAAAGATGCTGCTATCTGTGATAGTCTGCAAGAAAGATATTATAAATAGCAAAAAATAATGCAACTGAGATTAGGCTGCAAAAGTATCAGGAGCCTACACAGTAAAATCTGTCTACAGGGTATATAACAATATCTGAGGTGTAGTCTGTTGATTAAGACCAGCAAGTTCAAGACTCCGTGCTCCTAATTCAGAAGACTTATTCAGTCTCCGCACTTGTTTTTCCCCCGTGTGACCTTACACACATCAGAGCAGCTCAACCTTTGGAAGGAGATTCTTGTTTTAGGTGCTGCACCACTGAGACTCCCATAGATGGATGATTTCCAGGAATCCTGAATGCCTCATTCAGGGCCCTCATTCAGCATTGACAGCTCCAGGCACATTCAGGTATCTCCTGGCCTCTCTAGCTCAGACATTTTTTATTCTTCAGTGCTGAGCTTTTAACCAGGGACATGAACTGGACTGAAAAGAGTCCTTTTACTCCAGGCAGATCTCTTCTTCATGCAATGTCAGTCTTCGTCTGAGCATGTCCGTCCTCACACAGCTGGTGTTCCCCCTCTTGCTCTCGTACCCATGACACAAGATTGTCTTGCAACTCTAGTGTAAAACAAGCCATGGCTTTGTCTGACACTGCCATCTCTATATTAA
>VZTQ01014643.1:81386-94107 GCA_013400755.1 Pelecanoides urinatrix
TCTGAAACAATTTAGCTCCTGTAATTTAACTTAGAAAACCTCCTTCTACCTTTTACAGAAATTGCTCTTGAGGCAATCACAGTCTTCTCATTTCACCTGAATTCAGCAGCCCCTGCTGGGATTAAGGAGCTAAACTTGCTTGTAGATGAGAGAGTAGACTCTTGAGAGTGTTCAGAATACTAACCCAGTCTTTTTACCTTACAAAAGTGATTTCAAGAGTATGAGCTAATGGCTCTAAGCACACCTTCACGACCAACAGCCATAAACTTTGAAAGCTACTCCTTCTGTGCATAATGGTTTGCAAAGACTGATTTTATTTTATCAGTGTACTGGAAATACACTATAATCCACATAGATGGTGGAAAACCAAGATTTCTGTATAAAAATACTCAGTTAACCTATCTTTAAAATGGCAGGAGATTTTTAAATATAAGGATGGAAACAGAACAGCTCTGAAAGCAATGGAACAAGAAGCATGCCTGAGAGGAAGCTCCTATGTGGCATTAACTTGCCTTGTCCCCTGTTGTGGACAGCCATGTCTTTATAAATATTTTCATACGACCTCATACACTGGAAATTTACTGAATAGGTAGAAGAGTTCTTTAAAGCTGGCTCAGAAGAGACTGCTTCATCTTACACACGTCATATGGTTTCAGCCGAGGGGCTGAGCCCAAGGTTAGACTGAGGAAGAGAAGGTTATACATATGAAGAAGCTGGTAGGAGATGCCTTTGATACTCAGGTCAAGATTCAAGAGAAAAGAATGAAAAATAGCAGCATCTCTTAGGGCAAATTCCGTATGTGCAACGTTTAGTCACAAGCAAAGGACCCATCCTGGTTCTAGGACAGAGTATTTAGTGGGTAAAAGTGCCTCAATGGCATCTTGTCAGCTTCTTACTTTAATAGTTGCCAAAAGCCCAGTTCAGCTTTTAGCATATGGCAGCACAGCCCTGAGGCTGCACTAAATTATGTCTGTATCCTTACTTCCAGCAGCCAGGAATTACTAGTGCATAGAGAGTTATTGGCTATCTCCCTTTCTGCAATAATTACTCTAAGATGAAGAACTATTTCACAGGGAGTTTCTAAGGGGTATTCCTCATGGACTACATCTGCTGGGTTAAAGAAGATACATGTTGGTATTTTATGTGCAGATTCTTAGTTCAGAAATATGGGAAAATATGCAGACCAGTGGGCCTGCCATGGTTGAATGAACTTGAAGATGCCACAGTCCTGCAATATTGAGCAAAACCAAGCATGCAGCGGACCTCAGGTTCCCCTTTTTCAGCAGGTCTGTAGCTTTCAACAGTATTTTCCAACTCTTTATGTGCAGCCCAGAGCCCAGCCTATTCAATGACAAGAGGTCCCCTATTTTGCTAGAAGAACTAAACGAATGCCAAGTAACACCATTTATGCAACATCTCAAATAAAGCACATTGGCAAGGCTTTTAATGGTGCAATTCTGTGACTACTAGAAATAAAGTGTACATTACCCTCCATCATTTTAATCCAATACATGAAGCATTTCTAGACACATACATATGCTTCACACAGCCAAGGAGAAAAGTGTTAGAACTGATTTATTCCAAAATGAATTACGCCATCATAACACAAATAAAAAGAAAGAACATCCTCACCTCACCTGAATTCTTAAAACTTCCTTTCCTTTAGGAAATATATCAGAAAACAGTAGCATGGACTGAACTGTGCAACACAGCACATCAGAGTGAACAACCCCAAAGGGCTGGGGAGAGAGAAAGAGAATCATACTGATTAAATAGGAAACACTTATGTCATTCTTTCCAGAGCATGCCTGGACACAGTATGAGGACTGACCTGTGCTGCTGAAGCAAGGTCGGAAGAAGCCCTTTGAGAACAGTGTGGTTGTGCCCAGAATGTTTCAGCTCTATTTCATACATATGGACAGAATCTCACTGCTGCAGCAGAAAGGGCATTCACACACAGACTAAATTCACATACCTACATCCATAGAAATATATTGGGCAGGGGAGGGAAGGGACGGACTAAGCACAGAGTAATGCTGAATCACAAAGACGCAGACAGTTAATTGAGATGTGGTCTATTCAGAAAGATTTTTGCAAGGAGGAAGAGGACATCTTTATCTGTCTTCTGGAATTCTGTGCAATGGGAAAATGCAACCAAGAGTAAGCTGGCAGTACATATGGCCTCCAGAAAGTCTTTTGATAGGGTATTATACACAGCTCTGAGTAAAACATAGGGACTCAAGCTGTTAAAACACTACTAATGATCAAACATATGGTTCATATATTTTCATCATGAGAAAATCCTGGTAGTTAAGATGCTGAGTTTCCATACTGAGAATAATATTACATATGTTTACTGATGGATTAAGTACGGAGTATGCTTGTGAAAAGACATTGTGACACCACTCCCTGAACCTCTTCTAGCTTAGATACATCCACAGCATTTCACAAGGGGTCAGTCCAAAAATGCTTAAATTTTCAGCAATAAGAACATTTTTCTTCTGATCCCTATGCTTAACACGATTTTATACTTTGACAGTTCATCCAAAGAGAGATTCAATATGAGAGAGCATCTTTGAATTTCATAAAGATCCAGGAAAAACTGAAGATTTTTGTATCTGCTGTCTGAAAAGTCCAAAAGTAACATGCATGAAAACCTTTCACTTTTTCCTTCCATGCACTGATTGCAAGGAGCAGTTATGAGCAGGGTGATAGGTATGCATAACCTCCCTAAATCTGAACTAAATGGTTATTCTGGATACATATTTCATGCCTGTTCAGAAGTCTGCTATTTATCTACTTTATTAACAAATTTTACTGGAGTCATGAGCTATCACTCTCTGCTTACTAATTTGTACAAGCAGATCAAACTTCAGCAAAAATTTTATCTGTCTAGTCAATGTGGTTGCATTGTCTTGCTGGAATGAATTAATCCTCTGAATTGTGTTTGTATTACACTGATGATATAGCAGGAAGTTAAATTGCAATATATGAATGGTTAATTGCTCATTTTTGCTTTAAGACTTGTTGGGAAATGTGTCTAGCAAGATAACCATTTATTTTTTGTCTCTCTGAAGGCTATGTTATTTATTGTAATTAAAAAAGAGCGTCACTGGAAATTAGAGATTGAATATTGCTAGCTAGCTTTTTTAATTTTACATTTTAAGAAGTACATTATGTTGGCATACTTAGAAATTAATTATGTCTCAGCTAGAAAATAATTAATACATAGTCTAAAAAGAAACCCAATTGTATCTTCAGGTGAGCTTCACTTTTTGCATGAAAAGTTTCAAAAAGAAATTATTTTAGAAAGTTTCCACAAAAGTCTGGTCTTCTGTCCCACTGCAGAAGTAAAGTTGACAAGAATGTTTTCCTTGGAAAAAGAAAATAAAGAACAAAGAGAAGTTGTGATATTGCTCAATATAAAACAGGTCTTTTAAACCAAAGTAAGCTGGATAAGCATATCTCACCCTGCTAACTTCTCACATGCTTCTGTGTATCTATGTGGGTGTAGCATTTGGCTCAACATGTAAGTAATACTGGATTCCACCTACCGTACGACTTACCTACACATGTCTTGGATAAGAAGAAGAAGCACCAGCTAAGTACCACCTTAATACCACTGGGTCCAGCAATGACTATTTTTTTAATATCTTTACAGGACACATGCCATTACAAGAAAATATGTTAATAACACGAAAAAACCCTAAAACCCAGTTTGTATGAACAATCATAGCAAAATGGTCCAACAATGCAACATAGTTTGCAGATACTGGGTCTTACTGAAATCATACTTGAAAAACATTCGCACTGCATCACTACATTTTTTTCCACCCAAAGGGATTTTGCACCCTCCTCGGTTGAAGAGTTGTATAATATATATTTACCAAACGTAGGACTAGATGCATATTGATATAAATTCACTTCTGATTTCTCACATATTCATGCAAACTCAGGCCAAACTAATTAAAACATTAATGTATATGGTACTGAAATTAAAAGACCCTAACCAAGAAACTCAGCGTTTTCCAGAGTAAGCAATAGTGTCACTGGAAATGAAAAGCCAGGCACACTTGCATGAACTTACATATCCTTCATGTTATTCCAAAGCACCAATAGTCATTTGCACTAATATGAATCAGATGTATATGACTAACAGGTAAAAGTGTTTTGAAAAATAATGAAAGTTTGGGCAACTAATAGTTCAAATGAAAGTCTCTGTAAAAAATTCAAGATAAATTTCAATGCATCCATGATGAATTTGTAAGGGACTCAAAGTAAAAGATTTCCCATTCAATTTGTTTTTTTTTTTCTCACAGAAAAGAAAAGAAAAGAAAAACAAGCACCCCCCGCATCTTCCTCACAATGTATTGAGCTCAACGTCTTGTGTCCAAGTCTGGCATGAATGGTGTTAACCTGTGTGATGCAACATGGACACAGTTGTCTCCCTCAGAAGTGATGGCTACCCAGCAGTCCCTTTCTTTTTTTCAGTGGTGAGTGCCTTCTAATGCCTTTGGGGAAATCTTTGTTGAGTTCTTCCTGTTTCAGACAGGAGAAGACTTCAGCGTATCCCATATTCCATAGACGAAATAGTCATACCATAACTGGAACTAGGAGCACAAGAGACCACCTTTAACAGGATTCTGAACTCTTTTCAAAGGGTGTATTTGTGTGCATGTGAGTGCAGAACAGAGTGAATCTAAAGGAAAAAGATAACACAACAGAGAAAAGGGCAAGGTGGAGGGAGAAAAAGCCTGCTGAAATATAAATTTGGCCATTGAGATCAGTGGGTCAATGTGTTGCTGAGTTATTTTTGTGTTTTGAAAGCCTAAATTCCACCGCTGGAAAACAAAATTAATGTCTTACAATTCTTAGCTCTTGCACGGTACAGAGCTAAGATGGGTCTGATGCTTAGTATTATTTTTATTTTACAGACTGGGCCACTAAAGATATTTCAGTACTTTCAACCATTTCATTTAGAAAGTGATATTGTAGTGAATATTTGCTAAGGTACTTGTACTATTAAATAAATTAAGTGTAGAATTTCGTTGGAATCTATTAAGAAACAACCTTTTGCTGAAATTTAGGAACTAATACATTTAAGACTTTGTGATAACAGTTACACATAAATCTACAAAAAATTCTTGGCAGTGTTAAGAAAGCATGGCTTAAAAACTAAATCTATATTACAGGATCATTTTCCTTATTGTTTTTGTCTAGTTCTGGAAACTTGGTACACCCAAAAATAGATACTGACCATGGTAATATATCACAGCAGTTAATATACCCATTAAATTTTTTTCTTTCAATTTCAAGTTAGATGAAAAATTAGCCTGTTCAGCTCATAAAAAGTGAGACCAAATAAGAAGACACTGCTTTTTAATACAGAAAATATGATACATTTATATTCTCGTCAGCTTTACACTTTTATACTCTATTCAAGGTTGTTTTTACTACTAAAATTGTGGTCTTAAAAATAAATCCATATCCAAGTTGCTACTGAAGCGTACCTTCATGGAAAGACTTAAATACCCCAAACAACTCTTCACATTAATTTTGTTAAGGGGTCTGTTTTGACCCAAACTGTTGGCAGAGCACATGCGAACGTCTCACAACTCATCCTAAGATCCCACTGACTCAAAGGGACTCTGACGGGACACAATCCCACATTGCAGATGTCTCTGTAGGTTGAAGCCAGCTCTTGCAGGACACTGCTATGGTTTCTTCTGTGATGCACATGACCCCAGGGTCCATATAGTTCGACTCAAATCACTGAAGTCCATGGGAAATAAAAAAATGAAACCCAAAACCTTTCATTGACTTTAATAGACTTTAAAACCATTCCTCACTGAATAATTGCTATGGTGATATTCTTGACAGAAATTCTTGAACTTCTAATTTCTAAAAAAAGACATTTTTCACTCATATTGAATACATGATCCAGCAGCATGTTCTGGTTAAGCAATTCCACCAAAACAGTGGCTAGTTCTTCTCTCTAATTGGGAATTGACATACTTTAAATCTGTAAAAAAAAATTTCACCTACACTGGCAATGAAGAATTGATAGAAAAATTACTGTCAAGTCTAAATCTTCATAGAAGTTGCCCTTTAAACAAGAATGCATTGCCTGAATTGATTTGATAGATGAGAAGACAAGACTCTAAGAGGAAAAATAATGAAACATACTTATGGTTTTCAATTTTGTTTTGTTAAATCAAGAATTTGTGGACCACAAATATATATGCATTTCTGGAGCTCACAGAACAGTGGGATTTCTATCTGCATGTAATAATAAAAATATTTAATAAGAGTAGTCATTAAATAAAGCATTGCTCCTTTTTTTGTAATCTCCATTTGTGCCCTGTCTGAGTAATCATGTTGCATTACAATACTGTAAATGGCAATAACACTCAATCAGGTATGGTGAATAGGTTCCTGGAGGTATTAATTTATGAAAGCCCTTTTTTTTTTTAAGGAACCCAAGCAAACTCATCACAGAGATATAAACTGGGTATTTATTTCCTCCTCCTTGAATGGTTCTTTAAAGTCTGTCACTAAATAAAGTAGCTAAACAATCTTTGTAAGTCCTAACAAATGACTGATTATCTCAATATAATTGAAAAATATAGCTGTGTTCTTGTTTTCCCTCTCTGCATGATTTTGTAGTATGAAATGTTCAGGATTCACTGAAGTGTCACAAAGAACATCGGGCTGATTTGTAAAAACATATGGAAGTTGGTAACACGGACAGTTGCCAAATGGCTAGATTGGGTTATTTTGTATTGCCTTCACATAATTCAAAGGTTACAAGGAAGGCACAGGGAAGAAATAAAAGAGTTCCAAAGAAACAGTTCCTGATAAATTCAAAGAGGGTCACTAAAAGACAATGCTTGAATTAATTGTGCAGATTTTTCTAAATCCTGGATGCTGGCCAATATACACGATACACTTTGTCTGTTGGGAAAATCAAAATGTTTAAATTACTCCGAAAAGTTAAAAAGGCATTCTCTGTATTAATGTGGAAAATTTATGTGAGCACCAGGTACTGCAGTGCATGACTGAGTAGAAGAATTACTTAATTCTGCTCAAAAACCTGTAGAGGATGATGACACGGAGCTCTGCTACCTGTCTGTATAATCTATTGTATTTTGACATGGAAGAAAAAGTGTTCAATTTTTAATTGATTTCTATCCAGCCTGTTTCCAGAGTCTCTGAACAACAAGCTTGATTCTCTAGATAAAGCTGGACCAAATGGATGAAACAAACATAAAATATTTCTCAGTTATAAAGATGATTGCTATGAAGCAGGAAAAGCCATGGATCAGACTCCATGCCCACCCAAGACAGCAAGAGCCTCCTTCTTATGTCAGTTCATTGTCTCTGTATGGCAAGCTACTGTGATCTACTGTGTAGAAGTGATGTCAGGTATTACAACATGGTTTCATTTTCACAGAAAGTGAAGAATTACTAACAGAAGTAGCAGAACTACTAATATCAGCAGAGTTAAAAAGATGTAATACTGGAAGAAGAGAAGGACTGATCTCACCCCCGTCCTAAAAATATGAGACATATTAGCTTTTACTATTAGGAGATGGGGAAGAAACTAACTCCAGATTACATTTACGGAAAATATTAAATAAAATCCTAATTTGCTTTCATATGGAAAACCTATATATTTAGGAAACATTACCATAATATCTATTATGTTGAAGTCAGTCAGATAACAATTTCATACACAGAGATTCCTAATTGATTTGACCATAAAATAAGCCTTCTCTTCAATAAAGAAAGGCAAAATGATAAGAATCTATATACATATGTATGTATACACACATCCACAAACACAATGAGAGCAAGAAAGGGAAAGAAGGAAAAAGACTTGATAATTCTACTTCCAGATGCATACAGATACCATCAGGCTAATAACATGACAAACAAAAAAAAAAAAAGTCAGTGCTCAAATATCAAATAGAGAAAATACTAAGCTGTCCAAATTATAAGACATCCAAAATACATATAGCTAGTGAGCTAGTTAGCTCCTCCCTAGAGGACATACAGCAGAGGGAGAGAGGGGCCACATGTTACTTCAGAAAAAAGATAAAAGTCTTGAAGAAGAGTTCTTTTCTTATTCATAGAGAGAGTGTGATCTACATGGGAAATCTAGCACTATGAATCTGTGCGTGCCTGAAAGCCATTACTCAAACTGATATAACTGCTGCTCCATTGTTGCAACATATTATTTCAGGAGCAGACAGAGGAGGTGACATGAGCTCAGTGTCTATCCAACATGTTCATATGTATTCTTGCTTGGTCCATTCCACTTGCATTGCAATGACAGGGCAGAACTGTAACCCTTCTTATTCAGAGGACATGGGCATGCCTATGTTACCTTCAGCAGAAACAGTGGCTCACCTGCACCTGCACACAGCTCCTGCAAACAGCACAGAGCTCACTCCCTAAGCCTGGAGTGAAGGTTTGCTGCGCAGTGAAGTGATAACATGCTACCACATCAGGGCTTCTTTGCATTGGTCTGACTGGCAGAAAGAGGACACTAGAAAACATCACATCTTACCAGCTCTATCTGCACAGATAAATGGTTTCAGTGGTGTACGACACAAGCAGATAAACCAAGATTTCCTTTGATAGCTCTGCTTTCCTGTTTCTTCCCTCTTAATAAAGAACACAAACTGTGACTAGGGTGCCAGCTGAGTATTGTGTCAGTAGAAACCAAAACAGTGAAGAAAACACCTACAGAGGAAAAAAACAATAAACTACAGTACAAAATAGAGTTCTCTGCTCATTGAAGACCTTCAAGACTTGGACAAAAGCCTTGATCTCAGTAGGGCGTCACTGCTATCTGCTATTATAAAAGTATTTTCTACCAGTGTCTAACGTTGAGTATCACCTTGAAGACAATACTGTTGATGACTCCCTGCTCAGACTCACATGTGTGAGCATACGCACACATATATGTATGTTGATCTTATGTTAGAATATGAAAGAACAATTCTCTAAGAGGTTACGTGCCTTCTTCAAACACTGCAATACCATAGACTGCCCAACATCTGAGGTGAACGTGGACTTTGTTCAAAAGTTGAAACACAAGTCTTCTCATTTATCCCTGAGCAATTCCTCAGGTGAAGCTGTTCTTCAAAGTACGCTGTTTGGGAGGGAAGGAGAGACGACTTTGTCTCCATGTTAAGCAATTTTATCATAACAATTGAACATATAAGGTTTGTTTAAGAGCATATGACTAAAGCCACAACTCATTTTTTAAGTATATATCGCTTGTGTGAGCACTGCGATTGATAATCCTTAAGTACCACAGGTGCAGACAGATGACAGGAAATCCTAGCTGAGGCTCAAGATAGTATGTAGTGTTAGTGTGTTAAGACTTTTTTGAGCTTCTGCGGGCTTTGCAATTTACTGCAAAAAAATCTTAGAGAAATACCATGCAGCCAGTAAGCCTATCCTCAAACTAAAACTACAGCAAACGTGCAAACATTAGCTGTATTTATACTCCTGAGTGCTGGGGCGGACTACAATAAGCCAAGATCATCAATCACTATTTCTGCTCACAGAGGAAACCTACACTCCTTCAAAGTAAGTAATTTTGAGGTAAATCAAAGCAAAACCAACCCTAAGGCAGGTTTCACAATAATTATGTTAGAGACAAAAAGTCTAAGCAAGAAAGAAAATGCAGTACATAGCTGTTTCCTTAATTCATTTAACATGCTAATAAAAAGGCAATTTTAAGACATTCAGTGATGAACAGCTTGTCCTGTGCAGAATTGTTCAAGGGCTTGCCCTTCAATCATCTAATTAGAGTCAGAAGGATATTGCTGATGATAATCCTCATATTTGGCACTTGCTGTATATAGCATCTTTCATACAAGGATGTCAAAGATTCACAAACACCAGTTAATTGCTATTATCATCAACTCTCTCACACAGTAATATAAGCATTATATTCTTATACATTTAAAATTTTACAGATATTGTAAGTTACCTGTAAGTACTCTACGTTATTAATTTTATCACCATGCAACCTCAGTTAGCAAAAAGTCACAGAACAAATCTAACACTTCTATATTAGCAGAAGCATTAGCCAACAAGCTTTGAAGTCTACTCTCAGGATTCCCAAATGTAGACTTCAAGAGCTGCATTTGCCCTCTAGTATAGTGGAGAATTGTTCAGAACCAGTGGCTGCTTTGATTTGGAGAGCAACATTATTTATAATTTGTATTTAAATGAGTACTGGATAGACCATTCATTGATTCTTCATGTTTACTGAACAAGAATTGTTTTTGCCTAAGGTTTGCAAAAGAATTATCTGATTTCTTATTTTCTGCTCACAAATCCCTCCCGCTTTTTCTACAAGATTTCTTTTGTGCCCTTCCAAAATGAGTGTGGAGATCAGTTCTCTACCAGCCTGCATTCGAGACTGACACCATAATCAGAGGAACTGGAAGAAGACGACATTGCAGGAAAATTATGTCTCTATGAAAAGGGTATGATCCTGATTCAAGACAACAAAATAAATCTGAATCTCTGCGTTAACTAGAGTGGATATTTCTGTTGGAGCCATATGTGAACATGAAGTAAGCTCATAAAGCCCCTCACCCCATTGTCTCCTCTTCACCTCCAGAACTACCTTTTTGGTATCCAGATGTGATGGCTCTCATCCTTCTTTTTCCTATAATTGTCTTCAACAGTCTGCTCAGTACCAGTGACTGTTTTCTTTCACAAGAAACAAGGTCATACTATATCCCAGCTTCTGGTTTGCAGTATCATATGAAAGCTTGTCCTGTTTGTCCCTCCTTTTGAACAAGTCCAGGCAGAAGCACCAGGCTCAGGACCCCAGTCACATTTCTTAACACCACTTCTAAACAAACCGTGTGGTTTGGGAAGGAGGCACACTATATTCTTGACTGTGATCTTGCTGTTTCATACAAACAATGCCACCCTCTGTGTCATGTTCCTACGGTCTTTTTGAATACTGTTACCCGCTGCCTTTGCAGGACCTAAAACTTTGTGATGTGTGAGCAAATAAGCCACTGCGTTAAGGTTTGTCTAAACCATGGAGAGACTGGCTGCTAAGCCTCATCTACAAAACTGCAGAATTCCAGATTATTTCATACAAAAAAAGATCAAAATGTAATAATATTAATTTTAGAAATTTCACTGCTCTGCCATTTCAATCAAAATGCATTTCACATTCAGACAGAATTAGTTTATGCTAAAAAAGAAAAATGTATTCACTCACAGAAAAAATTTTTATGTTATTTTGGAACCTGGGTCTTTCATTGCTTGTGTGGGCGGAACAGTGGTAATTAAGGAGAGAAAGAAAAACTCAACACAGTAAATGTACAAGGAATTAGACATCAGACAGTCAAACTTTTGAGCACACAGTTCTCCAACCCTGTAACTTTTCAACAGCTCTACATACGAGTGAAATAAATGGTTGAATGTATTTTGTGGTTGATTTGGCAAAAAGGTTTGCAACATCTTCTGCATGCTGTCATTTCTGTACATACCTTCAGATTCTCACTTGCGCTCTTGCTGCTGTGATAGACCAATAATAACTATTTAAGATGTAGCTGATGCCTTTTGTCTTATGCATGTCTTTGGCCGGTCAAGAGCGGTGTTCCTCAGGGCTCAGTATTGGGGCAGGTCCTGTTCAATATCTTTATCAATGATCTGGATGAGGGGATTGAGTGCTCCCTCAGTCCTGCAAATATTGTAGCTACGTCCTCAATATATCCCCATTCTCCCTCAAAGTAACTTACATGCAACAGATGTGGAATACACCTCCAGAACACCAGAGATGAGCTCCCTCAAAATGTACTTTTTTCAGCTGCTTTGGGGATCATCCAAACACCCATCATCTCAAAGGGAAATAATTTCTTTGACAACCTAAGACACCACGAAAATTCATAGCACAAAAGCAAATTCCACTGTGCAATAAGGCTAGCACTGGGGTTTCAATAAATATGGACCTAAATGCCTTCTTGTCTAGCTGCTCTTATAAGTCTCTTGAAGGAAGGATGTAACATGACACTTGGTGCAGCACTTCTCCAAGATTTCTTTGAGGTAGGCTTGATCTCTCACCTCCATGTAGTCCATGTAGACTTATGCTTAAAAAAACCCTGTGGTGCATGTGGAAAGGTGAACTACCCTGAGAACAGGTATTTCCTTGCCATGAAAATGCATTCAAGATGAAGCCTTGCCTTTTAACAAATGCATTTGAACTTGAATTGACTTCCTTTAAAGAATTAATAGAAAACTTATGCTCCAGGGCAATGGACATCACAAAAAGTCATGGGCAGTATTTTTTTTTCATTTAAAGTTCAAAGGATACATCTAGCCTCTGTTAATTATTTTTTCTAGTAAGAACAGAAATAAGCCACTATGTCTAGACTCTTTTAAAGCAGAATGTTAAAAATTTTAAAGGCCACAATCACCTTACATTTGATTGATTGAAAACTGATGTTATGCCAGCCTTCTAAATAGTTTAGTATTTATAGAATCATAGAATCATAGAATCATTAAGGTTGGAAAAGACCTCTAAGGTCATTGAGTCCAACCGTCAACCCAACACCCCCTATGCCCACTAAACCATGTCCCTGAGCACCTCATCTATACGTCTTTTAAATACCTCCAGGGATGGTGATTCCACCACTTCCCTGGGCAGCCTGTTCCAAGGCCTGACCACTCTTTC
>VZTQ01014643.1:95187-110034 GCA_013400755.1 Pelecanoides urinatrix
CCTTCTTCCAAAGGAGATAAACTCTCCTTTTCTTCTTGAGTCCCAGCAAGAGTTCTCTGTTCAGCCAGGCCGGTCGTCTTCCCCGCCCATTCTTTTTTCGGCACATGGGGACGGCCCGCTCCTGCGCCTTTAAGACCTCCTCCTTGAAGAAGGTCCAGCTTTCCTGGACCCCTTTGCCCTTCAGGACTGCCTCCCAAGGGACCCTCTCGACCAGTGTCCTGAGCAGGCCAAAGTCCGCTCTCTGGAATGTTATGTTATGTTATGTTATGTTAATCAATATATTATCATTACAGTAAACATGACTAATTCTTCTTATTTGGTTCTTGTAAGATGGCTGCTTTCCATTCACAAACCGCTGAAAATTTAAAGAGACTTGGAAAGCATGTTATTTGTGCAGCACAAAGCTGAGACCTTGTAATGCTTTTCTCTCCATACTACATCCTACATCACCTAAGAACTTTTTGTAGCTATGGAAGCAGAGCTCATTTTAGGCTTACAGAGGACAGCAAAGGTTCTCAGTTTTCTGATGCAGAATATTTTTGTTCTTTAATGTTTTCAGATGCAATGGGGTCGCTATTAGGAGAAGGAAAACACACTGCACATTGCACTGACAGTTTGGGAATAAGAGAAAAATTATTTCATAGATCTCACTGCAGGTATTGATGCTATCACCTTTTCAATTCGTTATTGTCAGTTAGCTGGGGATCAGCAGCCAAACAGCTGAGAAGACATAACAGATCTTGCTGCTACCTCTGAAATGAATTTAAACTAACCTTTTCTACATTAACCAACACTACACTGTCAATTACACCATGTCACCCCTAGGGGCTTTTAGAACTTCCAGATTCACAAGAGCACTTCAGCCTATCTTCAATGCTAGTTAAGACTAACTGACTGACTGAAAATCAAGGTTGCTGACAGAAACCCAAAAGTACTTGGTTCAACAGGCCAATCCACACTGGTGCAACTTTCACACAGTCATGTACCAATTAAATCTCTAATAACCAAATTTTATTACCTATAAATTTTATTAAATTTTATTACCTATAAATTACCTGGTAAATTTTATCATTTAAGCTGGTTTTGCAGGTTTTGCTCACACCAGTATAAATACAATCAAGAGTAACCCCATAGATTTCAATACAATGAGATAAAGAGTAATCGGTACAAAACTGAAGTATTTAACTCAGGTGTCAAGACGTTTTGTTATTCTACATTCTTCTAAAAACCTAAATATTAACAGTTTGCTATAATCAACCCAGGTGGAGACTAAAGAAGCAAAAAGACTCTTTGAGCTGTTGTCAAAGAAGCCATGCGGATAGCAAGGCGAAGAGTGAAGAACTTACACAGTATATGGCCAGGATAAATTAGGCTACTTAGAAACACTTGGACAAGGAAAAACCTTCAGATTATTTGTGCTATTCTGCAAATAGAAAGTAACACTGTTTTGTTTTTACAGAGACGGTCAGTTCTTCTCTAAGTTGCCCGTTTGCTGTAAAAATCATCATCGACAACTAGAAGTCATTTCTCAGTACTTAGGCCCATGTACTGGTCCATATTGTGTATTGTAATTTTGGCAATCTTCGTGTGTTTATAAAAGACAATATAAAAAAATGCTAAACCTTTTTTTTCTTTTATTTCTCTAGCACAACTTCTTTAAAAGTCTTTATTTTTTTCTTGCATTTTGAAGCCCTTGTGATTCATGAGTGAATTAACTAATCTCAGCTCCATTTTTATTAAGGAAAGTGATCAAAGTGCAAAGCACAACTGGCCATTCTCAGTGTTACAATATGTACATCACATGCATGTTGATTAAACAACTGACTTTTCATCTGGTAAAGCCTTTCAAATAAGAGCCATCTGTTTTTATAACTTTTATGTAGCATTTGGTAGATCTCACAGTGTGCCATCACCACACTGAGTTTTTTATTTGTTCATTTCTTCTCTATAATTTTACAATGGAACCTAAAAATTCCCTTACTGTTTGGTAGTTGGATTATCTCCTTGAGCTATCTGAGCTTAATCCTTGCATGGTATTGAGCACACATTCAGAAAGCTGATGGGAAAAAAAAAGAACAAAATATTTTGGATGCTGAAATGACTCAAACAATGTCTGACTCCACCTAAATAGAGAAAGGATTCTCAGCTGGACTGCAATCACTGTTAAAGTCTCAATATTGCTACTTCCCCAACATCACACAGAAAGCAATAATCTGCTTATTAGTGTAATATCATTAGTATATATCTCAGTAGCATGGAAAGGGTAGTTGGGATCTACGGCACTAGGTGCAGCAGAATCCCTTCTCTGAGAAGGCTGGGCAGCTTGAGATAGATTTAGAAAGCAAATTAAACACACAAATGGATCATAGGGTAGGAAAGGGATAGAGAAAAGAAGACAGAGTTTAAAAAAGTGTAACTAATAGGGAGTCAGCAGTTTTCTCTAGTCAGTAAAAGTAAACACGGTCGTGAGCTATGAGAGAGAGAGGGTTTGAAGATGGATTTTGGAGAACAAGGAGGAGATTTAAGGATTGTGATCATGAATTCTTCTTGCTGGAAAAGTACAGCAGGAGACTACCTGCCAGGAAAGTAAAAATCACCCATTCTTTAGCCAAGATTAATACATTTTCTATACATCTTTAAATGCCAGGCAATTGCTGTATTCCGATCTGAATCATACATAAGAGAAGCATGAATTAAGTGACCTAGATAAAATAAGAACTCACTCCATATTTCTATTAACCCCTAACTCATGGATATAAATTGGGATAATGTTTTGGAATTTCATATACTTTTCCATTTATGGTCATTCTTTATTAGCTGTGAAATGCTGTCCTTACGCATAGCCATGGATTTCCAAGTAAAAGGAAATTTATAATAAAGAAATCCACATTGGAACCTTAATAGGTGTCTGCTTTTCCTGTGGCTCTACATAAAGGGTTGCAAAGGCATACAAACTAATCTATCCTCTGTTTAATAGGAATTTCAGGCATGCAACAGTTGTGCTGTTTCACTGTTGTCCTGAGAAGAGTCCTGCTACTGCTCCCACACTTATAGAGCCAACAGTTTCCTTTTCTTATGCATTTGTACTGTAGTGATTTTGGCCATAAAACCACGTTAGTTAAGCACATTGCACAAAAAAGGTGCCCTATGCTGCACATCCCATAAAAGCATTTCATGTGGGAAGATTTCCAGTCTACTTTGGTAATTCTGTCTATTGCTTTTGAGTTTCTACTCTGGCTTGGAGATGGGCTGGGTGTAGCTGTGAGGAGTAAGTGTTCACATACAACCGTCATGGTTTAACCCCAGTCGGCAACTGAGCCCTACACAGCTGCTTGCTCACGCCCCCCTGGTGGGATGGGAGAGAGAATCGGAAGAGTAAAANGAAAAAGTAAGCACTCATGCCACTTGAATGCAGATCCAATCAACATATGGAAATTTCCTTCTTAATCCCCCTGCTAAGTAGCTATTATGCTATGAAATTTGTGGTGTGCTTTCTCTGTTTGCAACTGTGCCACTGTGATAATTCTGTCCATGCTCAGAGGTATAAAGAACCTACATTCCCAGGAAATCAGTTTGAATATGAAAAAAAAAAGTAATGGCTAAAATTTTAGAGTGAAAGTGATGGCCACCATCCAGCTCCTGGATTTGTTGTATGTGATTTGTTGTATATGATTTGTTGTATGACAAAGGAGAAGAAGAAGAAGCAAACCTGGCCTTCATATTTTAGGGGGCACACACTGCAGATGACAACCATCTCAGCAATCTTGCACAAACTATTTCCCACCTTGTACTTCTCATCACCTCCAGCTGAAGAGCAGGAATAACACTTCCTTGCCTCCCAGGCACCTTGTGAAGGCAGGCACACTGAGACCTGTGCCTGGAGGGGTTCTCCCAGGACAAAACCACACAGGTCCACACAACAGTGCTTGCTGGCAGCTTCTGGAAGAGCTTCAGCAAACAAGTCAGACTGATGAGATGGAGTTAGTGAATTACCTGTCACCTCCACAAGTTGTTCCACACAAAAAAATCTGGCAAATAGGTGATAGGAGCACTGTTGTTGCCTGTTCTGGAGGGAAGAGAGGACTTTTTTTTTTTAAATTATGAGCTTTCAGTCTACTAGCTTTTACCAGAACCAAATATATCATTGAAAAGGAAGTTGGGGGAAGGAGGAAAAAAAGAAGAAAATTTAAAAAGCAGCCTTCCTAAGGCAGCTCTGAAGATGAGATAAGATAGCGATTTATATGCATTTAAAAATAATTCCACTGACTGGAGCTCAGCAGTGTTGAAACAGATATGCATTATACTCAATCAACACATTTTATAGTTATGCAGATGTTATTTTCACTTTTTTCTGGTTTAAAGCATTAATAAATCATGTTCATTTTATGTGGACTATTATATAGATCTCACATTTTTAAACAGAAAAGAGGTATGCTGAATGTGCTAGAAAATAAGGAAAATCTGTTTTTCCCTGTTGGCTGGAGCACTCCACTCTAAGAGCAAATGTTTTATAATCTAATACAACCTGGAGCACTACTCCACACTAAACAAAGATGGTGAGTCACAAGAAGAGGATTTTCAAACAAATCAAGCATCCCTGTGCTATCATCTAACACGAATGCCTACTACAGCAGGATTTTAGACTTGCACAACAGCATCTATGGCTCTTGTTCAATAATCTGCAGTAAAAACTATTTCTACATCAGCCACACTTATAGATAATAGCTGTAGGAGAACTCAGTAGCTTGTCCTTGAGGGGAAAAACCCCATAAATTAGAACCTAGGGTTAACTTTAATGAAACAAAGCCCTCTAATGTGCATTTGTTTGGGGCAAATATTTTAGGGCCAAATATTTTACTTAGCAACAAATTCACTTCTAGATATATGTGTCATGAATACTCCTGGATTTCTATTTGTTCTGCAAAGACTCGTTTGCTCCTTAGAGCAAATGTCACTGCTCATCTGTAAAAGAAAGCCATTCACACTAGACAGGAAAGATCCCATGAACTTTTATCATTCTAACCATCCAGTATTACATGGGTAGGTCTTCGAGCAGGTAATGCACTGAAAAGCATCCATAATGCAACAGGCAGCTCTTTCTCATGATGACAGAAAATCAGCCTATGTTCGCAACCACAGACAGCACTTCAGTGTACTATGGCCACAGAATTAAGCCAGCTGCCCACCTAACAGCCACTGCAACACAGCAAAGTGGTGATGACTTGTTATAATTATGTCAGAAAATACGTCCTTTCATCCATGTAAAGTCAACAGGAAAAAAGAGGACAACTGAAGTAGGCAGCACAGGCTGGGAATGTGCAGGAATTCATTGCTTGATAAACATGCTAGTCTTTCTACAAGGTGTTTAGTGCCATCAAATAGAACTCACTAGAGAATTATTATCCTATAAGATGGCCCCAAAAGCATGTCAAAATTTTAATATTCTCTTAAGTTCTATATGGCAATATCAACTTTTTTCTTCTTTTTCATTAAATACAACCACCTTGGTTCTGCAGAGCTTTTGCATAAGGGCTATTTGCAGACCACACTGTAGAGGAACTCTTCTTGTCTCCCCAGACATATTTACTGATCTCTGCAAGGAAGGAGGCAAGCAGACACACCAGGACTCCAAAAAAACCACATCTGCCATACAGCCTACCTGGTAGAAACCTACATTTTGAGCTGCTACAACTGACTTGTCTAAGGATAGACACTGTCCTCATTTCAGTGCCCCCATCTTCCTGATTCAGCTCAGATTTGTAGAGGAGACAGAAACAGCAGACACACATATTTTCCTTTCTCACAGCACACCCTCCTTCAACAGCATCACAGATGGATGCTCTTTTGTGCAACAGACACTTGTTTTGTTACTGTAGTGATAAGCAAAGCAACTGAGAAAGGCTTTGAACTGCTTGGGCTTTACATGCACAACTCATTGCCATTGAATTGTGCAGCAATGATAAAATCCTGTGTGGTGACAGTTCCTTGCCCGCTCACACCAAAAGGATTACTTTCTTGAGTTCAGCAGGTATTGAATTTTGCCCATGATGCTCACAAACAATTTGCATAGTCTGGATAGTAGAAGGCACTTTAATGGGAAAAGATGTGTTTATGAGGACAGAGGATTTTCTACACAGATGGGCAGAACTGACCTAGGTTTAACACCTCATTTAAATAGTGGTTCTTTTCAGCAAAACAGACTCAGACTGCAAGAAGGTTTTCTTCATTAACTCGCTTCATAATCCATTTCTTCCTTAATGAAGGGAAGAAATAACATCTATTTCAAAGAAGATCTATATCATCAAATTCATATTATTTGTTCTTGGCTTCTCCCTGATTGCAAAGTTGCCATTAAAATGATTGAAATTATTTATAGCAAAGCACTCCGTCAGCCCACCCAATAAAGATCACCAACCTAAATAAACGATCCACAACAAAAAGGCTTATTTCTGCCTACAGCTACAAAGCAGTCAAACAATGAAGAAAAGCATAATTGAATACTTAGAAACCAAAACCAACTAATGGTCCTATTGTACAGTTCTGTCTTTTTGTATGTATTGTTAAAATTACGGGTAAAACAGACTGTTTATAAGGGTAAGATTTTCATTAAAATGCATGGATCTTACAGGCTACATTTCAGTACAGATCATTATTAACATATTTAAATAAAAATTCTATCAATACAAATTACATATAGCTAAATGTTTACTACACCAATATATTTTTGCTAAGTTAAACTACTTTGCATAGGCTTCAAAGCATACCCATTTAAATGAGATAAATATAACATCCAACTATGTTCAAGTCTCCAAAAGAGAGTGCATTACTTGGTCAGAACTAATTTACTGGTCAGTAAGCAAGTGGTTAAAACATAAATTGCTTCCAATTTAAATGTTTTCATGTTATTTGCACTTGAGAAATGCTCTCCTTTGTCATCACTGGGGAGTACTCTGCTGTTCTCACGCAAAACAAAATCTGAAGCAGAAGAGAAAAAAACCATCTATTATTAATTAGACATAAATTATTCCTAATCTACACACAGCGCTTAATCCCTGGTTCACAGAAATGCAAATTGTGCTTCAGAAACAATATGTTAACAAGCCATTTGTCAGCAGCAGACAGGAGCCCAAACTCAATATAAAATATAGAACAAACGCTTCAAGCTCATTCCAAAGAACACGCTGATTGAAGGTTTACCCTGAGCTGTACAGAAATGCAAGATGGAAAACTGTGCAAATAAAATAGTTCACATTGTGGGCCTGTTCATCAGTTCCAGGGCGGAAAAAATCACCAAAAATATGCTTCTATCAAATTTCATACTTAGTCTCCTTATAAATAGCAAAAATATCCCTCTCATGATTTACAGTGCTCCAGGAGGAGTAAGGAAAACAGGAAGCTAAACCACTGAAGAACCTGCAAGGCCTGAGCATTGTTCTGCTTCTTTTTCCCCAATGTTTGCCAAAAGACATTAATGAAATCAAGAGTTTATATGTTTGTAACACAAATGTAAGTAATACAAATGTTTAAGAGCTGCAATGGTAAACAGTATTAAAAAAGAGTTCCTGAAGACATCCTCTGCTTCCAGGCTTAAGCACTATGTTCCAAAGAAGAAAAAATTTTGCCTGTAGTGAAGCTATGCCTAGGAAAGGTTTTGTAGACCCTTCTTCCCAAAGGTAGAAATAAGCTGGACTAGCTAAACAGCTTACCTAATCCACTCAGGGAATTCCTATGTTCCTATGTGAAACATAGGAAAAACGTGAAAAATAATTGAAAAATGTTCCTAAAAGCTTCACTTGAAAATGTTTGTGGTTTTTGGGGTTTTTTTTTTTTTTATTCCCCACATGGAGTCAAACAATGTAATTTCTGTGACATTCCATTATCTTATCAAGTTTGAGAGAAATATTCCCTTGCTTGGAAAGGAGTGAACACACGAAGACTCTACCTTTCGTGTAATGTGCTGTTCATTACAATTTGAGCAGAAACAGGATTTTCCTCCCTCCTATACACAGACATAACACAGCAAAAGTTGAGTAAGTAGGAAAGACAGCTACCTCATTAAAAATACTGATGCCTTAACTACTGTTCTTCCTACCTTCCTACTCTTTGCAGGTGGCTAAGTGTCACAGGAATATGCAGGTATTTTCTGTTGCCATAATGAATTTAACTGTCTAGTTAGGGAAGCTGCACCAGAAAACTCGGATAAAGCACACTATAGAAGTAGGTGTTCTCTGTGAAATTCACCCAAAGCTGATCCAGCAGTCCCAACTTTAATGAGGAGGAAAGGTTGTATTCCCAGACACGGGAAAAAATGTCAGCTCAGGAGAACTGCCAGGCAAAATTTCTTGGAGATGTATAAGCAAACACCCGGACTCCCTGGCTATAGAAAGAGAGGCACAAAGTCCTGTAGTAGTATACTATGACCAAAGCATTTCAGTTGTCACTGTGAGGGAAACAAAATTAACTGCATTACATCTTACACTGTAAGTATATTATAGTATTTGAATTAAGTCGTTCGCTATTTAACAGCAGGAGCATATTCCTAAGGTAAAGATATATTTGCCGCTACATCCTCAAAGGCCATTTTCCCTGCCTTTCAGGGAACAAGTTCCGAAAAATAAAGCTACAATATACCGTTAGCTAGGATGGCATACAGGGCACAGAGCTCCTGGAGGAATATAAGCAGTGGCAAAAAAAAACATTTTGCAAGTCCATTAATACTAATAAGACCAAAGAGTTTCTGCTTCTTGCTGAAGAGTGAGACTTACCAACATGACACTGAAAGCCAGAATGTTTGGTATCTTTTTAACTTTCATCTTCAGTAAAATATCTGTGGACTGTGACAGGAAGGAGATATAAGCTTTCAGCCTAAAACAGCCCTTGAGTATTCAGGAAGAGTTCAACTACAGAGAAATGGCTAATGACATAGGAGTTAATGGAAGTCTCCTTTCCTTTCTTGTGGAGACAGACGAGAGTCCAGAAGATTTGAGTATCACAGTTGTATTTTCTGTCCCTAAAAAGACAGGAAAAGGAGTCAAGAAGCTATAGTTGATCTACTTAACTTTCATTGACAGAAAACACTGAAAGAAATAATAAAGCATCTATAAAGTAATTAAAAAAGATAAATAGCAGGAAACAAATTAATAAAGAACATGCAGCATCAAACTAATTAATTTCTTCCCATGACATGGTAACATGCCTTGTGGATGGAGAAGTGTTTGAATATGTCATATATCTTAGCTTTAGTACAGCTTTTGGCATTTGTAAGATGCTTCCAAGCAAGCTAGGGAAACATGGCCTGTACAAAACTACTATAAAACAGTCCTTGTTGGAAACCACACACAGTAGTTATCAGAGGTCCACCACAACACTGCAAGGACTCATTAAACAGATTACTGCTGCCACTCACCCCATGCTAAACACTATGTTTCTTTATCAGTATAAACACTGATCATGAAAAACTGGACATGAAATTTGTCAGGATGGTGTGAATTCACACACACTGGAAGACAAAGCTGCATTTAGAAATAGGAGAAACACTTTGAAAAATACTATTTAATTCAAGAAGAAAATGTGCAAAATTTGTAAAGTTGTAGGGAGGAATAACATGTCTGGAGGGAGAGTGGGACATGATGGCATGAAGAGCTAGATCTGTAGAAAAAGATCTAGTGGAAAACAAGTTCATGAAGTAGTTGTAATTTCTGTGAAAAACACCTTCACCATAGGGTGCAATATAAACAGGGGTATTATCAGGAAGACAAGTGAACACCCAAGTACTCCCACTCTGGTCTGAATTGTTAATACCAATGTTGGGCCCTGTCCAGTCTGGGGTACTCCAAGCCATGAAAACTACTGATCAGTTGGAGAAATGAATGGATATGTGAAATGGAGAAATATTTAACTCACTGGGACCTTTAGCTTACAGAAGAGAAGACTGAAGGGACAAAAACAGCTTTAGTCACAAAATACTTGAAGAACATTCAAGCAAGGAATAAGAAAATAATCTTTTCATTGTGTCTTCTGGGAATGAAGTGGGCTTATGTTGCAGGTATTAGATTAGAGACTGGGAAAAGCTTTCTAACAGTGAGGACAGCTAACATTTTGACTAAGGAGATTGTTATATAATCTGCCTTGGGCTAATGAGCTCTGTATCTTTTAAAATTAGCCCAGAACACACACCCCCCAAAATCTCCAAATACAATATCCATCGCCTAGCATAATAAATGCCTCAACCTCTGATTTATTGTTATTATGCTGCAAAAAGGAAGCTATCATTCAAGTATCACTGCATCTGGCAGAGCAGTATACTCCTGTGTCCTTTGTACTATATACGCACAGCCTGCACACCACCATTTAGCATAAGCCTACTACAGAGCATATGATATTCATCACATGTGCTGTCCTGCCTCCATGAAATGCATTCTTAGATCATATTCTAAATTATGACAACATTTTCTCTTGGCTTCTGAGAACTGCTTGATACAGAAATGCACAATGTCACAACAATGACAATTGCTGCTCCACAACTATTCCCACTGAAAGTCAATTGAATTTCAATTTCTTTTAGTGGGCAAAGCCAGGAGAGGCCAATTATTGTTGCTTTAACACACACTGTACAGTTTTACCTCGGGCGTCACTTAGGTTCCAAACAAAAACATTTCAGTTCCTGCTTACAACCTTCCTCCTGATGTGTTGCTGCAACTCCCAGTAGCAGTACTGTATCAAGGGAGGGTTTCCATGTTGGTCATATTAGCAAATAAATAGAATATCTAAATATTGTAAATAAAAAGAAACACATTCAAAAGTTAATGCTGTTTCCTCTTTTTTTTACAAACTATATTCCAAAGTGTATATACCAAGCTGTCCCTGTCACAACTTATTAATGGATGAAGTCAGTGTGATTATATTTTGGACTTAATTCCCTAACCTGGAAGAAATCTTGGCTCTTCTCTATGCCAGGATGGGATAGTGTCAGTACACTGTGAATGCTGCACACACAACTACCACTCTCGTGAGTTTATGGGATCATGTCCTTCACTTGCATTTGCTAAAACCACAGAATTACTGAGAAGCATTTCCAATTGCCTACTGATTGGCTCAGCTTCCTGCAACATAGAGGGTGTAGCTCTGAAAATCCGTAGCAGATGTGCTCCCTCAGTTTCAGTTCATCGGGATGTGTAAACAGCTGGGCTCTGTCAGCAGAGCCGATGCCATTCTTAGAGTCTGCTGAGGATGGAGGAGATGGAGTCTGAAAGTAAGGCAAAGTAAGAGCACAGTGGCTGAAACAGAAAACTCAGTTTAGATCATTGTGATTTAGAGCTATCATTGATATGAAGCAAACAATACAAGTCACAGCTTTTTAAAGGAAGTCGTAATGGCAATACAATGGGTTTCAAGCCAAGTTCTCAATTCTACAGCTCACATTGTGAAAATTATGAAGCAGCTTATGCACTACTCAAGAAGCAAAGAAATGTGCTAGAAATGTGCTGTGTTATTTTCTTAGCAGCTGCTCTAACTGTAGGCATTATCTATCTATCTATCTATCTATCTATCTATCTATCTATCTATCTATCTATCTATCTATCTATCTCTTTTTTTTCCTCCTTGTCTTGTACCGTTGTATGATTTCCAAAATTTGCTACTATGAGGTAACAGCAGCAGTTCACCCTTTTCCTCAAATATGCCTGGTCTGGGCTTGAGGCAGCATTTCAAAGAAATATTGGCTATAGATTTCAACATATATAGACTACAGACTTCCAACTTGTGAAGCACTGAGTTTTATTCTAAAAATCAATGTCTGATCTTCATATATATGGTGCCAACGTTCTTTCAAATTATGATTTTTACCATTCCTCAGAATTAAGCTGGAGCAGGAGATTTTCAAAGTAGGAATGGAAGCAGTAAGTTGTGCCATTCCCATTTATTTTCTTAAGAGGTTAAGATATGAACAAAGGCAGACTGAAAAAAAGTAGCAGAAATTTCTTATGGGGCAGTTTTTCAAGGGAAAATTACTGACATTGCACTATTTTTTAACACCACAATTCTCATCTTGGCTAAATGAAAGGATTATTTGTGAAGAGGCTATGTAAAAATGTCAGCCAATCACAACTTTCTAGTTCTTCAACTGTAAAATTAGAATAAATGAACTTCCAACCCCTTTTATTTATTGTGTCTGTTGACTCAGCAACTTCACACCAAGCAATGGATATCTCTCTCAGTGACTTTGTAAAAAGTCAGGCTTATGTGAAAAGTCGGGCTCATATAAAAAGTCAGAAACACTCTACGGTATAAACTGCAGAGTTTTATAGGTTTTGAACAAGGTTTTTTAGACGTTTAGGGAAAAAACCTCATATTTCAAAGTGTATATACGGTGTTGGGAAGAAAACAGATCTGATCACTCTGCAGTGTGAAGAAGTAATTGTTGTTTATGTATTTTATAAAGTACAGCAATAGGCATTATCCCTGTACACAAGCAAGCATGGATGAACGAACCATGTCATCAGCCTGTGAGCCAAATTTGACACTGAACTGGTGTCTTGCAGAGCACAGGGTGAGTGGAGCTTCATGGTCTAAAACTGTGCTGTGAGTGCATTCTATGCGGAGGAGTTTCCTGGTGCAAACACCAACGTGTTTTCAGCCCCTGAGGGCTTGCCCTGATTTCAGCCTTCAGTAAACCTGTGCTGGTGCATCTTATCCCTGGCACCATGCTGAGTTAAGAACCATCAATGCAAATAGTTGCACAGCCTTCCGAAAGTGGGGAACTGTGGTAGGACAACTGTGCAGGGGACTGTCTACAGATTGATAAATTCAGGGTAAATAGTCCATTCACAAAAATACTAAGGGGATTTTCTACATAAAACCATCTGAGTTCTTCAATGCATGTCTCTCCCAAAGGTTCTTCAGTAATAGCATGACCAAGGAGAGAACCACAATATCTGAAGTCAGCAAAATATAACTGAGCCCACCCATATGTCCTCTGGAATAAGAGCTAGAAGTGACATACTGCACTCTGCATCTATTCAGCCTTTCAGAAATGAATCGTCCAAACAGGGTCCAAATGAAAAGCTTCTAAAAGGAAGAATATCAAGATACACATGACAAAGACAGGAAAGTGGGAACTGACAGTGTTTATCAATGTGAGTGGGAACTGAGAACACATACTGTTACTCTGATATTTCTGAGACTATTTTATGTATCCAAGGGATGATGATGTGAAAAGGAGACAGGTGTTTAGAGCAGGGTAGAATCAGGCTGTAGGCAACCCAAACTGGACAAGATGCTAAGTCCTGCATTTCCTTACACTCTTTCAGCAGACCCTGAGGATTACACTTCGTATTTGTGGGAGTAATCAGTGGTCCTAATTTAGGTAAATCTTTCTCATTTCACACTTTAGATGCCAGGGAGCAAGAAGGTTGAGGGAGAGAATATCCTGTAAGGATATTTAGCAAGAAGGTTCAGGGAGAGAATATCAACTGTAAACTTCAATAGTCTTCAAACCTGTATATCCAGCATGTTTTGTGGACATGAGGAATGATCCAGCAGTGATCTCAACTGTCTTACTAAGAAGATGTTTATATGAGAGAGCACAAGAGGCTTCTTTAACATAAAGACTCCACTGAGAAAGAGCAGCTCGTAACTATCACCTCACCAAGTGTGTTGCCAGTAAGCCTCAAAAAATAAAGAAGAAACACTGTTTCTGTAGGGGCTTGTAATGTTCTTTTCTGGCCTCTACTTGAAGGGACTCAGAACTCATGAACAATTTAAACAGCTCAACAAGGCATGGCAGTTTCTGTATGTGGGCTGTCAAGTTAATTTATGAGTATGTATAATTGGGTGGTTGTTTTTTCTCTGGAAAGATGAAACAGCTGAGCCACGAAAGATTGGTATTTACCATTTCCAACATACAGAGATAGATATTTTTAGGGTATGAAAAGACAGAGAAGCAAAGAAGCATCTGTGCAGCCACTAAGAAGTCTGCAAGGTATAAAACTGTATCATTGAATACACTTTCTAGACACAGGGCTCTAATCGTCACTGACTTACAAGGCTGTACAGTAACTGCAGAGCGGTTCAGAGCAGCACCGTACCCCAGGGAGTTCCCAGCAGAATTCTGCCTACAGACAACACAAGCAGGCAGAGTGCTTTCTGAGGAACTGAGGGAATAAAGGCTTCTTTATTCTAGCCTCAGTACTGGCTCTGAAATTGAAGTGGTTGTGGGATAAAGTCCTGCCTTAACTAGCTGTGCTCCTTTTGTGCGGGGGATATCAGTCATGTGACAAATCCCAAGGGCCTGCAGGAGCATCCTTACTGAGATTTTAGCTGCTGCTCTCACAGAAGCACACATAAAGAGAGCAGTCTTGTTTCAAAATCCACACCCTCTAATTGGAGGTGTCAGAATCTGTCTGTCGTGGTTTAACCTGGTAGGCAGCCAAATACCACACAGCCGCTCACTCACTCCCCCCACCCCCAGCGGGACGGGGAGAGAATCGGAAGGGTAAGAGTGAGAAAAACTCGTGAGTTGAGATAAAGACAGTTTAATAGAACAGAAAAAAAAGATAAAATAATAATGATAATGATAAAATATACAAAATGAGTGATGCACAATGCAATTGCTCACTACCCGCGCTGAACGATAACCGAGTAGCAGTCCGGACTTCCTGGAACACCCCTACCATTCATATACTGAGCATGACGTCGCATGGTATGGAATACCCTGTTGGCCAGCCGGGCTGGCTGTCCTGATTATGTTCCCTCCCATCTTGTGTACCTAGCTTAGTCGGTAGAGCATGGGAGCTGTCCTTGGACTAGCAGGGTACTTAGCAACAACTGAAAACATCAATATGTTATCAA
>VZTQ01014643.1:110475-159554 GCA_013400755.1 Pelecanoides urinatrix
GGGATATGTTTCCAGCCATCCGGTGGTTGCTTCCACCATGGTGAGCACATAGCGCTTGCCATGGCGGGTTTCTGGGAGTGTGATATAATCAATCTGCCAAGCCTCCCCATATTTATATTTCAGCCATCGTCCTCCATACCAAAGAGGCTTTACTCGCTTGGCTTGTTTGATTGCAGTGCATGTTTCACATTCATGGATAACATGTGCAATAGTGTCCATGGTTAAGTCCACCCCTTGATCACGAGCCCATTTATATGTTGCATCTCTTCCTTGATGGCCTGAGGTATTATGGGCCCACCGAGCTATAAATAATTCACCCTTATGTTGCCAGTCCGGATCCACCTGAGCTACTTTGATCTTAGCAGCCTGGTCCACCTATGCCTCTGTAGTTAGAAATAACTCCTATCATCTCAGTGGACTGATATGGGTATATACAAAGGAGACCTCAGGTGAACTTGAGATCTTCTGAACAGACCAGGTTCAGACACCAAGTCTTTTTAACAGAAAAAGGCTGAAAAGATGGAGTTTAGGAAATATTATGAGTTGTCTTATTCACCTAACAGCAATACATCTGAAGTTGTACTTACAACTAAGACATAAAAATGGGTGTATGCAATTAATCCATTTAAAGTAGAGGTGATTGAAGGCTACTGAGACACCACATACAGTACTGCCCTTCCGTGTGCCTGTGGCTCACTTTTCTTTTGATTGCTAATGCAAATGGGATGTCATTCACAGCAAGGATGGAAATATGTATGAGTTTTTCCTTTGCATAAAAACTTTCGATCATCCAGTCAGGTAACTGATCTGTGCAATTCAAACACTTACTTGCACAAGGGTGAATTATACTCAAAGCAAGCACTCTGTACTCCACAAAATATACAAATAAACAAATAAACAAAAAACCTCTGTTGATTTCACTCATTTTCCTGTAAGTAAACCTGTTACTATACTTTGACCAGCAGGAAACTTTGCCCACTGGGTTACAAGACCATACACAGCTCATATGCTAGCAAAATAAGTGGGCTTGACATTTCAATGCTCTGCAGCAGCTAATAATTCCTGGTAGTCATGGGCCAAGTACTGAAATTCCCCATCACTCAAACACTTCCTGATATATTTAATGCTGTAACGATTTCTCATACAAAAGACTATTAGCTGTTGTCTCTCTGCAGCTTTGAAAGCTCTTGCCCAAGGAACCACCTTTTCTCTTCAGTCATTCTGTATTTGATCCTCAGCTTTTGTACAGTACCACAGTGCAACTGACTTTGATAGATTGAAATAGTTCATGCTTGCTAATGTAGCTTGTACTTACTGTAATATCCCATTATAATGTGCAAAACACTATGATCATTGAAGAAAGTTGTTTTAAAATGTTTAACAAAAAAAAAAAAAAAAAGAAAGAATTATTTATGCAAAAGTTCCAGTAGACTCCTCTGGGATTTGCTCGTGAAAAACCAAAGACTTAGACCCACAGTTCCTAAATAGATTTTGCAGTGGGAGTGACCACGGCTTCAATTTTTTTTTTTTTTATTTGAACAGCAATACCTGTCACTAATACAAATTATGCTATACTTTGTCAGCTTTTAGGTGCAAGTTTTAAAGCTTAAACCTCTGCCTTTCATTATCCATAATTTACTGCAGAACTGAAGCTCATATACAGTTGTTCTCAAGTCCACTGTGTAATTGACTTCAGCCCCTTTCCTCACATAATAAATAAATTAGATAATATTGGAGCCTTTAAATTAACAAAAGGTTAAATAACATTTTATGAGTTCCCTTGGTAATTTTCTGGCCAGCACCACATTTTCCATAATACATCATTACAGCAATAGCACTCTGCAGTATTGTAGCTGTACTACAGCAATATTATTATGGGAGAGCTGCTGCTTTGAGATGCCTATTAAACAGGTTTCAAGACCTCAGGAGCCTGCAAACAGTCAATAAATTGTACATTATCCAGGATTGCTCAGTGAGCTATAGCAGGGGCCACATGACTTAAGCAAAGCTGGAAGCTGTCCATTCCCTTACCAGGGACTCAGCCATGCTGGAGAAATCAAAGCAAGCCCTTGCCTTATCAAGGAGTTTGAGGATGGTCTTTTCTGGTCATAAAAAACCCTAATATGTATTCAGTGTGTACTAAATCTTCATTTTCTTTATTTTCCTGTTACAGCAAACAACAGATGTTCTTAAGTTATACACTTACCAAAGATATAGTCCAAATGTCTTATTTGTGCATCATCCTCAAAACATCTTGGACACAATGTAACGCTGGGAATATTTTTGAGTATAATTTGGAAATTCTAAAAAGAAGCAGACTTCATTCTGTGTTCCTTGGAAAATAACTACCAGGGTATTTTCTGCTTCTAAAGAGTAAATCTCACTTTTAATCATCAGGTCAGCAAAAGCTCTACAGAACACCATCAGGGTGCGATTTGCACGTTATTCTGACAATTTAAGTTAAAAACTGACCTCAGTACAGACACAAGCTCTCTTTGAAGCAAAAATCACCCTAGACATTTCTGATACTAAAAAGCTGGATGTATGTTAATTCAGAAAGCATGGATGGGCAAGGACTGACTCCCCAGTGTCAAATGTCATCACTAAAACACTGCCAAAGCAGTGCCCTAGTCTCCAGATTTCTAGAGTGACTCTCAAGGGAAAAAAAAAAAATTGTTTGCAATTGCCTTTATTTTTTACACAAACCTAACATTTATCTGAACAACAGCTGAAAGGTTGTTAAGGGTAATGGGTAAAATGTTCAAAACCAAACTAAATCATAAACTGCCAGACAGAGTACAGAGGACCACTCTAATCAATCAGTAAGTAAACAAAATGTTCAGAATAATATCAGGGAGGTGTGCTTGCTGCCTGAAGAACTTTTTTCCTTTTTCATGCTCCACTTTGATTTTCATTGATGTTTTTCAATCCCCTCCCCAATGCACTTTCTGCCTTCTTCCCACCACGTGTCAGCCCCAGAGATGCAGAGGAATTTCAGATGAGTTCTTGAATTTCAAGGGTTTGAATAAACTGAAAGTTAGGAGACCACGTGTGTCTAAATTTCTCTAAATTAACTGTCCAGAGAACTTTGATTTACTATGGTGACTTCATCCACCTCTGTGAAATCTGGTGATATTATGTTTTAAGCATGACTCATATTCAGTATTTTTTTCATGGCCATTTATAATCAAATGACATAAACAAAGTGTCAATTACTGCATTAGACCTCTAGCAGCTGACTAGTTAATACGTGAACATGTAGGATTTCATGCTGCAGTGCTGCCTACTACAAACCATTTTGATCAGATATAACTTCTTGTTTTGAATACTGATTTCTTTTTTTTTCAGATACTCTACTGATCAAATGCTGTGTACAGACAATTGCAGAAAAATACATGTAAGGATATCTATCAGCAGTATCAGCAGTATGTCTACCAGTACTTATCATCTATGGAATGGCTCACACACAAAGATGTCCCTGAATGTGAATGATAATATTCCCCCTTCCTGCTTTGACAAAATATTATCAAACTCAACCTCTCCTCAGGCAAGAATTTGGCATATCAAGGTTCTTCAATCCACTCTAAATGCATGAATGGGGATGTCAATTATTCTAAAGTTTAGTCTGCACTTGAAATCCTCTCATCTTTTCTTTCAGGCAAAGATACACTAAAATGCTTGTAAGCCACTGAAAGCCTGAATTTGTGCAGGCCATCACAAATGATGTGGGCCACCACTTATTCTCTATGTTACAGAAAAAGTCATTAATTTTACTTCCTTTCTGCTCTTACATGACAAATTTATATTATGCCACACAAGAGATAACTAGTACCAAGGGAAAAAAAAGAAATTCTTCCTGAATTTCTTTTCCATTGCTCTTCTAGTATGCCTTATTTGTAAATATAGCTCTGAATTTCTTTATGTGCTCTGAATCCTACCACTTTAAGGAGTTACACTTATCAGCCATTCTAACAACTAATTAGAAGTAGCACGAAAGCCATTTTTCTGCTTTCTGTAGGGAAAACCACAATACCCTCAACAGCCTCCAGAAAAAAGGTAACAGACTTTAGCCAGCTAACTATTACTGGGATAATTTGCTTCTGCAGTTAAATATGATTCCCGAAATTCAGAGAATACTGACAGGAAATGTTGAGCATAAAAATTGTACTATTAATTCAGAATGACTATTTATGCCTAGCTGGGAAGCCCTATATAATCTAATCAGATTTGCTGAGGAAGACAATGGCCAAACCACACCCCTTCTATTATATGTTAAAATTTAAACTCATCTCAGTATATAATGCAGATAAAAGCAAGTGCTGGCAGAAACAGGAAAACTTATCTTTCACAGAATTATGAACAGCAAGTCTGCCTGGGTGTCTTCAGGACAGTGCAGCAATTTACTTGAAAGTGTTTTGTGTTTGGTGATCACACATCAGCATTCTCAACATAGGGCTGAGTATTTCCTTCATGGAAACTAGTGGACTTATTCAGGGACCTGTAGAGCTTTTTAGCCTCTCCTGAACTAAATGCAAAAGGATTCAAAGGCTGTAGGCCAGGGACTCAGCTGTTGTAAAACAGTCTAGTTTCAGTGAGAGAGAAAATGCAATTTACACTGGCTATGGATTTGTACCTGTGAGGACTTTGAGGTAGATCCAAACCAAATGGAGTTTGTCTGAGCATGGACTGCAACTAGAAAGCTGTAGGCCTGCAGGACAGAGTCACTTTTCCCTTCATCTCTCTAAACAAGATGAAACGTGAATCATCCTAATAGAATTAGGAGTCTGCACAAATCTTCTTGACCATTATAGGATTTTTACTTTGGATCTACCCATTTGTAACTTTCTTTCATAGAAGTAAGAGTCCACACATATTGTTAAAAAATTAAATGCAATAGAGTTGATGGCAAGGTTCTTGACTAAAATGCAATACCTGCTGTGGGATGTGGGTTTGCTCCCTTGCAAAATGCCTATGAATGGGAACAAGATAAATGGTCTTTATGATGCAAATGGTTTGTATTAAGCATCAACTTCTCAAAAAACTTACTCAAAAGCTTCTGTTCTTGCAGTCCCACTGTTTGTAGTGAAGCACTTCTAATGAACAGTAGCCAATAATATAGTACCCTGTGTTTGTAGTAATAATTAATATTAAAGATTTGCTCCAGGGATCAATAGCAACTATGGGAGCTTAAAATGAGATAGTTTTTGGGGTTTTTTTTACATTGCTTTGTGATGCAAAATACAGTGAATATTGGGAGATTCCAGGAAAACGTCTGCAGCTGATGGATGTATTTGTTCATTCCTGACAAGTCTCTTGGGTTTGTTTAGCTGTTTGCTTTTTTGTATTTAAAAAAATAAATAGGATCTAATTCACTTTAGATTCCTTGATTTTGCATAAAAGCCTGACTACGCTTCACCAAACAGGACGTGTGTTATTGCCCACCTTTGGTCACTAACTTAAAGTCTGCAGTGGCACACACTTCATAGGATCACAGAATGCTTGAGGTTGGAATGGACATCTGGAGGTCATCTCGTCCAACACCCCCGATCAAGAAGGGCCACCTAAAGTCTGTTGCCCAACACTATGCCCAGTCAGCTTTGGAATACCTCCAAGGTGGGAAACTCCCCAGCCGCTCTGGGCAACCTGTGCCAGTGGTCACTCATCCTCACAGTGAAAAAGTGTTTCCTCATGTTCAGACAGAACACATTTCAGTTTGTGCCTGTTGCCTCTCGTCCTGTCACTGGGCACCACTGGGCTTTGTGATCTTGACACCATCCCTTCAGGTATTTATATATATTGATGAGATTCCCCTGAGCCTTCTTTTCTCCAGGCTGAACAGTCCCAGCTCTCTCAGCCTCTTGTCATATGTGAGACACTGTAGTCCCTCCATTATCTTTGTGGCCTTTTGTTGCGCTTCCTCCAGTATATCCATGTCTCTCCTGTACTGAGGAGCCCAGAACTGGACACAGTTCAGATGAGGCCTCACCAGTGCTGAGAAAAGGGAAAGGATCACTTCCCTCAGTCCGCTGGCAACAGTCCTCCTAATGCATGTCGGAATACCATTTGCCTTCTTTGCTGCAAGGGCATATTGCTGGCTCATGTTCAACTTGGTGTCCACTAGTATCCCCAGATCCTTTTCTGCTACACTGCNTCATACAGATCATCAGTTAGGATGTTGAACGGTACTGGAGACAGTACTGATCCCTGGTGTACACCACCACTGGTCTCTAACTAGACTTTGTATCACTGATTGCAACTCTTCTGTTTGGCCATTCAGCTAGTTTTCAGTTCATCTCACTGTCAGCTCATCTATCCCATACTTCATCAGCTTCTCTATGAGGATCTTATGGGAGACAGTGTCAAAGACCTTCTTGAAGTCCAGGTAGACAACATCCACTGCTCTCCTCTCAGTTACCAGGCCAGCCGTTTCACCACAGAAGATTATAGGTTTGGTCAAGCAAGACTTCCCCTTCATGAATCTATGCTGAATGCTCACGACTACGTTCCTGTCCATTATGCACCTGGAAACTGTTTCCAGAATATTTACCCCAGACCGACCTGTAGTTCTGCGCACCCTTCTTGCCTTTTTCAAGATAAGAGTGACATTTGCTTTCCTGCAGTCCTGAGGCACCTCTCCCAGCTGCCATGATCATTCAAACATAATTGAGAGTTTAAGCTGTATGTTGGTGACAATCATCAGAAGAGTTCTGATAACGTCATTCTGATTTCCTCAGAAAATACTGGGACAGCACAGTTACAGTGTTTCCCACACTACCTTCAAAAACATGCTCGTGATTGTGGAATCCTGGGTATGAATGCAGACAATAAAAAAGCAGGGCCCTGGCCTGGTCTCATATTTTCTGAGCTCCTCTGTGTACTCTCATGACATCATCCATATTAGAGTCTCTTCACTATCGTGCACTACAGGGACAAAGATCAGAATTACTGGAAGGGAACACCAAACTGATGGAAGAACTGCTAAGAACTGCCTTCCACGTTGGAAACAGTCCGTTAACTTCCTGGGTATTATGTCTTAAGAGCTATAGCCCTGGATGTGTGCCGTACCATGCACAGGTATTGAGGAAACAATGAATCAAGAACTCAGGAACATGGAGCGAGGTGTCCCAGCCCTCATTCCAGTGTTCAGTTCTGCATATCATCTTCCACCCATCCTTACGCTGCCCACTCCACTCATTTGGTGGTTCAGCCTCTCTGGAATTCTGCAGTCTGGATTAATAACAGATAAACAGTCCGCAGGAGGTTGCCACTTGAATATTGTGGCCTTAGCAATCCAGAAAGACCTAAACACAAAAGCAGCCCATGTATTACAGAGTGCCACCTCCAAACGTACCACAGCCAAGGGAAAGTCTTGGTGATGTTAAATGGCCTGGGATCTGAGTCACGTGACTCTAGATTTTGTCCATCCCTACACATTTATTACCAATACATTTTGATGGAAATAAAGGTATTCCATCTCACCCAAATAAAATATTGGAGACCTCGAAATATTAACTTTAATCCTTCATCCACACTTCCTGCAAATTCAGGGATTTGGTTCAACTACATTTAATTCAAATCAGAATTTAATTAAAAGTTAATTTCTTTCTGTACTTGACCAATGCATTGTAATGGACCTAACATTTTGCACCGCTCTGAGCTTATCAAGCAGTTATAGTTTCTCTTTAACTTTCATTGACCCTATTGCCCTTACATGGTCAACTTCTGCTAGGTTACTGTGCTGTTAGATCTATTGAAAAATCTGAAATTTAATAACTGCCAATTATTAGCATTTTCTGTAAAAAGGCTAGCACTAATTAGCCCTAAAACCAGCAGTGAGTTACTGTAAATGATAAAGTAAGCATTAACATTGATTACCTTGCTAATTAGTCATGGCAAAAAGTAGGCCATTTGAGCAACAAATGACATTACTATGTCATTACAAACGGCCATCACAATTAGACGTAACCCCTGTTTCAGTTTTGCTTCAGCAAGGACCAACAAACCAGATGGAATTCAGTAACTGATGAATTATTAATATTTTTGCTGGTTTCAGACAGAGCTCTAGGTAATGCACATTCTTTCCCTAAACACTCTTTAATAATAATTCTTCCTAAAATACCCACTTATCTAAACCAACTTTAATACACCAAGGAGGACTGTATATCCATTTCTACAAGGGCAAGAATATCAAATAAAGTACAGAGACAGACAGAAGCTGGAGGTGCCTTCACAAGACTCAGTTCTGAGAGTTTAAGGTTTGGCCCATTTTAGGACATCTACTTTAAAATCCAGAAATACTGAAGATATCAAACTAAATGTTCATTTCCATCTGATGCTGACAGAAAATCTATTCACTACTGCACAGTACTTAATGCTAGTTAACAAAAATCATAGAATCATAGAACCATTTAGCTTAGAAAAGATCCTAAAGATCATTGAGTCCAACTGTAAACTTAACACTGCCAAGTCGACCACTAAATCATGCCCGTAAGTGACATGTCTCTTAATACCTGCAGGGATGGTGACTCAACTGCTTTCTTGGGCATTGTACCAATGCTTGATAACTTTTCAGTGAAGAAATTTTTCCTAATATCCAATCTAAAACTCCCCTTGTGCAGCTTGAGGCCATCTCCTCTCGTCATATCACTTGCTACCTGGAAAAAAAGACCAACACTCACCTCGCTACAACCTTCTTTCAGGTAGCAGTAGAGAGTGATAAGGTCTTCCCTGAGCCTCCTCTTCTCCAGACTAAACAATCCCAGTTCCCTCAGCCACTCCTCCTAAGACGTGTACTCTAGACTTTTCACCAGCTTTATAGCCCTTCTCTGGACACACTCCAGCACCTCAATGTCCTTCTTGTAGTGAGAGGCCCAAAACTGAACACAGGATTCAAGGTGCGGCATCACCAGTGCCGAGTATGGGGGGACAATCACTTCCCTAGTCCTGCTGGCCACACTATTTCTGATACAAGCCAGGATGCTATTGGCCTTCTTGGCCACCTGGGCACACTGCTGGCTCATATTCAGTCAGCTGTTGACCAACACCCCCACGTTCTTTTCTGCCGGGCAGCTTTTCAACCACTCTTCCCCAAGACTATAGTATTACATGGGGTTGTTGTGACCTGAGTGCAGGACCTCATCCTTAACCTTGTTGAATCTTGTACAATTGGCCTAAGGCCATCAATCCAGCCTGTCCAGGTCCCTCTGCAGAGGACCCTTTCTATTCTCAAGCAGATCAAAACTCCTCCCCAACTTGGTGAAATCTGCAAACTTACTGAGGGTGCACTCAATCCCCTTGTCCAGATCATTGATAAAGATATTAACCAGAATTGGCCCCAATACTGAGCTCTCGGGAACAAGAGTTGTGACTGGCCGCCAACTGGATTTAACTCCATTCACCACAACTCTTTGGGCCCAGCCATCCAGCCAGTTTTTTACCCAGAGAAGAGTACACCCATCCATGTGTGTAGCTCAGGCTATGAGCATCCAGTTTCTCCAGCAGAATGCTATGGGAAATGTGTGTCAAAGGCTTTACTAAAGTCCAGGTAGACAATATCAACTCATCCCTAAGAGGGTCACCTTGTCATAGAAGGAGATCAGGTTTGTCAAGCAGGACTTGCCTTTCAAAAACGCATGCTGATTGGGCCTGATCACCTGCTTGTCTTGTATGTGCCACGTGACGGCACTCAAGATGATCTGCTCCATAACCTTACCCAGCACTCAGCGAAGAGCACACCCATCCAGCCACGAGCAGCCCGTTTCTCCAGGAGACTGCTGTGCGAGACAGTGTCAAAGGCTTCACTGAAGTCCAGCTAAACAACATCCACAGCCTTTCCCTCATCCACTAAGCGGGTTATCTTGTCCTAGAAGGAGATCAGGTTAGTCAAGCAGGACCTGCCTTTTATAAACGCATGCTGACTAGGCCTGATCAACACCTGCTTGTCCTGCACGTGCTGTGTGATGGCACTCAAGATGATCTGCTCCATAACCTTCCCCAGCACTGAGGTCAGACTGATAGGCCTGCGGTTTCCCGGATCCTCTTTCTGGCCCTTCTTGTAGATAGGCATCACATTTGCTAATCTCCAGTCAACTGGGACCTCCCCGCTTAGCCAGGACTGCTGACAAATGGTTGAAAGTGGCTTGGTGAACACTTCCGCCAGCTCCCTCAGTACCCTTGCGTGGATCCCATCCGGTCCTATAGACTTGTGTGTGTCTAAGTGGTGTAGCAGGTCGCTAACCATTTCCCCCTGGATTATCACAGAATCACAGACTCATAGAATCATAGAATCATTGTCCAATGCTCCAATCTATCCAGATCCCTCTGCAAGGCCTCTCATCCCTTGAGAGAGTCAACAGCACCTCCCAGCTTAGTATCATCAGCAAACTTGCTAATGGTGCATTCAACTCCTGCCTCCAGATCATTGATAAAAATACTGAACAGGACTGGCCCTAGAACTGAGCCCAGACGAACACCGCTGGCGACTGGTTGCCAGCCAGTTGTAGGCCCATTCATTACAGCCCTTTGAGCCCTGCAATTCAGCCAGTTCTTCACCCAACGCACCATGTACCTGCTCATCTCACAGCTGGACAACTTGTCCAGAAGGATGCTGTGAGGGTCAGTGTCAAAAACCTTACTAAAATCCAGAAAAAATACATCCACCGCCTTCCCTTCACCCCCAAGGCGGGTGACGTTATCCTAGATGCATATCACATTAATTAAACAGGACTTCCCCTTTCTGAACCCATGTTGGCTGTGCCTGACGATTGCATTGGCCTTTAAATGCCTTTCAACAGCACCCAGTATGACCTTCTCCATGCTTTTTCCAGGAACCGAGGTTCGACCAACAGGTCTGTAGTTTCCTGGGTCTTCCCTCATGCCCTTCTTGTAAATTGGAATAACACTGACCAGCTTCCAGTTAGCAGGGACCCACCCAGCCTCCCGAGACCTGTGGTAGATGGTTGAAAGGGGTCCTGCTGTAACATCCGCTAGCTCCTTCAGTACTCCAGGATGAATCCCATCTGGCCCCACGGACTTGTGAACGTTCAACTGATACAACTGGTCCCTTACAATTTCCGTGCCCCTTCTTCCCACAGTCCTGGTCTTCCAACTCAGAGGACCGGGCAGACCAAAGTTTACTGGTATTACCATTATTATCAGCGTTCACCCCATCACCCTGCAGACACCAACCAGGGGGTGCTGGGCCCCATTTAGCCCCACATCTGAGCTGGGACCCAAGCACTACATCCACCCTAGCCCAAGGGGTGGCGGGAAATGAACACAAAAACCCATCTGGAGAAGTGATCACGTCCAGTGGTGTCTCCACAGGGGGTGAGGCGTGCAACCACCTTTGGCAAATGGACACCCAGAGCTTGGGGCTGGAAGCATTTGTTTGATTGCTCAACAAGTAGGAGAAAATCCCTGAAAGCAAGTCAAGTGCTGCCTCTGATCTCCCATGGGAGGAAGCAGGGGAACCCAGAGGGCTGGTCAGCAATGCTGCGGTGTGCGGAGAGCCTGGGAGAGCCTCCAAGGGAGGCATGAGGTGTTATCAAATGAACCCTCTTGCCACATGTGCCTGCCGACATCTGCCACGGCCAGAGCAACCTGACAGGGCCCTGGGAAGACACGGCTGAGGCCTCGGTGACTGGTGTGAAACACCGATGCCGAGCACAAGACAGGCGATGGGGGGATGGAAAGGGTGTTGCAGAAACCCCACATGCGTGTGCTGGGGCCGGACCGCTGCCAGGGGGAGAGCCGCAGGCGAGGACGGCCCATCGTGATGTGCCTGCACGATGGATGGTGACATCACCGAGTGACGGGTTCTGATCTCACTAGGGGATGGACTGCGACATCTCCAAGTGATAGACTGTGATGTCCCGGAGTGATGCATTGTGACCAGGCATCCCTCGCTGCTTATACCCGGGTGCCGAGGCTCACCCAGCCGGCTCATGCCCGCACTCCAGCTGAGCAAGTACGTGAGGTTTGCAGTGTCGTGCAAGGCTGTTGTAGGTGCTGAGGTCATGCCCGGGGAGTTGTTGTGTGCAGCTCTCAGTGCCCAGCCCCAGAGCCACTGGAGGATTTTCCCCGGCCCTGCCAGGTTCAGGCAGCCGGGGCACCCAGGAGGCACGCTCGCAGCAGCAGAGGTGAGCTGTGCGGGAAAACCTCACCCTGGGGAGCTGGGAGGGTTTCCTTCCCAAGGGACCTGGGCAGTTCTTCCACCGTTTGTCGGGCCAGCCAACAATTGTGGCCTCTCTTCCTTTTCTAGCGTGACACTTGCTGCTGCGGCAGCAGTGAGAGGGAGCAGCTTGTCATTCCCAGCTCCCCACAGCCCACCACAGCACGTGGACAGCATGGCCATGGAGCTGAAGAACCGCTGTCCAATATGCCTGGACAGCTGGGAGGAGCCCAGCTACGTGATGCCATCCCTCCACCAATTCTGTTACACCAGCATCCTGCGGTGGGCTGAAAGCAAGCCCGAGTGCCCCCTCTGCAAACGGAGGGTGACCTCCATCTTGCACTCGGTGCAGGAGGACGATGACTTTGAGGAGCACATCATCCCACCACCTGTGGCACCATCAGTTGTCGTCCACGCGACAGGAGGAGCTCCCGGTCAGCCAGCCACCCATCACCCTGCGGCACCCCGGCCAGCAGCCATGGGGCCCCTGCCCTGGGCTCCAGTGGCTGGCTTCCATGCCTACGTCTGGGCATCCCTCTTCTGTGTCCACTCCACCGTCCTCCACCCGCTGCTGCCCTGGCTGCATCAGGAGCTGGGGCAGCTTTTCGAGGATGCCCAGGAAGCAGCAGCAGCGCAGAGCCTCGTCACATCCAGCCTGCGATACTTCGGCCTGGATGAGGAGCCTCTGGTCCAGCTGCTGTGCGACATCCTGGGCAGGCACACGAGGAGCTTTGTCGACCAGCTTCTTGACACCATCGTGCGCCGGTGCGGTGGGGAGGCCCGACGTCGCATGGGCCTGGGAGACGGCCATGCTGCTGGGGGGCAGGAGGGCAGCCCCATGGCTGCCCCCAGCCCCGCTGCCTCCCGAGGGGTGTTTCCTGCCCCCAGCCCAGCCTTCTGTCCTGGGCTGGGGTCCTGGCAGCCGCCCCTCTGTCCCCATTCCCACCCGTGGGGAGCAAGGAGAGGCCCAGGAGGACCCAGAGGAGGCTGTGCCTGGGCTATCCATGCACAGCCAGGGCAGCAAACGCTCCCCCGGGGGGCTCCGGTGAGCCCTGAAGAGGAGCGCCAGCAGATCTGAGGACCCTTCCCAGCCACCCAGGAAGCCACCCCGTCAGCGGTGACACTGGGAGGGTGCCTCAGGGGCCTGCTAAAGCCGGGCTGGGCCGCAGCTGAGGCACACACCAGCCCCTTGTGGTCCTGGCCCCCCCAAATTATTTCGCATTTAATAAAAGAGAACGAAACTGCACAAAAAGTCTCAGTATTACTAACTGCAGGTGGCATTGCTATCCCCACCTGTGCTGCTTTTCCCACCGCCTTCTATCACTTGCTACTTGGGAAAAGAGACCAACACCCACCTCGCTACAACCTCCTTTCAGGTAGTTGTTGAGCACAGTAAGGTCTCCCCTGAGCCTCCTTTCCTCCAGGCTAAAGAACCCCACTTCCCTCAGCCGCTCCTCAGAGGACTTGTTCTCTAGACCCTTCACCAGCTTCATTGCCCTTCTCTGGATGCGCTCCAGCACCTCAATGTCTTTCGCGTAGTGAGCTTCCTTAGTCCTGCTGGCCGCACTATTTCTCATACAAGCCAGGATGCTATTGGCCTTCTTGGCCACCTGGGCACACTGCTGCTCATAGTCACCCGGCTATCGACGAATACCCCGGGTCCTTTCCCGCCAGGCAGCTTTCCAGCCACTCTTCCCCAAGCCTGTAGCGTTGCCTGGGGTTGTTGTGGCCCAAGTGCACGACCCGGCACTTGGCCTTGTTGAACCTCATGCAGTTGGCTTCAGCCCGTCAATCCAGCCTGTCCAGGTCCCTCTGCAGAGCCTTCCTACCCTCCAGCAGATCATCACTCCCGCCCAACTTGCTGTCGTCTGCAGACTTACTGAGGGAGCACTCGATCCCCTCCTCCAGATCATTGATAAAGGTACTAAACAGACCTCCCCCCATACTGAGCCCTGGGGAACACCACTTCTGTTAAATCCCTAACTGGATTTAACTCCGTGCACCACAACTCTTGGGGCCCGGCCATCCATCCAGTTTTTTACTCAGCGAAGAGCACACCCATCCAGCCACGAGCAGCCCGTTTCTCCAGGAGACTGCTGTGCGAGACAGTGTCAAAGGCTTCACTGAAGTCCAGCTAAACAACATCCACAGCCTTTCCCTCATCCACTAAGCGGGTTATCTTGTCCTAGAAGGAGATCAGGTTAGTCAAGCAGGACCTGCCTTTTATAAACGCATGCTGACTAGGCCTGATCAACACCTACTTGTCCTGCACGTGCTGTGTGATGGCACTCAAGATGATCTGCTCCATAACCTTCCCCGGCACTGAGGTCAGACTGATAGGCCTGCGGTTTCCCGGATCCTCTTTCTGGCCCTTCTTGTAGATAGGCATCACATTTGCTAACCTCCAGTCAACCGGGACCTCCCCGCTTAGCCAGGACTGCTGACAAATGGTTGAAAGTGGCTTGGTGAACACTTCCGCCAGCTCCCTCAGTACCCTTGCATGGATCCCATCCGGCCCTATAGACTTGTGTGTGTCTAAGTGGTGTAGCAGGTCGCTAACCATTTCCCCCTGGATTATGGGGGTTTCATTCTGCTCCCCATCGCTGTCTTCCATCTCAGCAGGCTGAGTTGGTACCCTGAGGACAATTGGTCTTAGTATTAAAGACTTAGGCAAAGAAGGCATTAAGTACCTCAGTCTTTTCCTCATCCTTTCTCGCTATATTTCCCCCAGCATCCAAAAAAGGATGGAGATAGTCCTTAGCCCTCCTTTTTTTGTTAATGTATTTATAGAAACATTTTTTAATTGTATTCCATGGCAGTAGCCAGATTGGGCTTTGGCCCTTCTAATTTTTTCCCTGCATAGTCTCACGACATCTTTATAGTCCTCCTGAGTTGCCTGCCCCTTCTTCCAAAGGCCATAAACTTTTTTTTCCTGAGTTCCAGCCAATGCCCTCTGTTCAGCCAGACCAGTCTTCTTCCCCACTGGCTCATCTTTTGGCACACAGGGACAGCCTGCTCCTGCGTCTTTAACATTTCCTTCTTGAAGAATGCTCAGCCTTCCTGGACTCCTTTGCCCTTCAGGACTGCTTCCCAAGGGACTCTGTCAACCAGTCTCCTAAACAGGCCAAAGTCTGCCCTCCGGAAGTCCAAGGTAGCTGCTGAGCACCCTCCTTCTACAAGAATTGAAAACTCTATCATTTCATGATTGCTGTGCCCAAGACAGTCTCCAACCACTACATCACCCAAAGGTCCTTCTCTGTTTGCAAACACCAGGTCCAGCAGGGTGCCTTCTGTGGCTGGCTCCCTCACCAACTGTGTTATCTTCCACACACTCCGGGAATCTCCTAGACTCTTTACTCTCCACTGTATTGTAATTCCAGCAGACGTCTGCTAAGTTGAAGTCCCGCATGTGAACAAGGGCTAGCAATTGTGAGACTTCTCCCAGCTGCTTATAGAATATTTCATCTGCCTCTTCATCCTGGTTGGGTGGTCTATAACAGACTCCGAGCATGATACTGGCCTTGTTGGCCTTTCCCCTGATTCTTACCCATAAACACTCAACCCTTTTATCACCATCATCAAGCTCTATATAGTCAAAACACTCCCTAACATACAGGGCTACCCTGCTATCTCTCCTTCCTTGCCTATCCCTTCTGAAGAGCTTACAGCCATCTATTGCAGCACTCCATCTGTGTGAGTCATCTCATCATGTTTCCACGATTGCAACTACATCATAGTTTTCCAGCTGCACAATGGCTTCCAACTCCTCCTGTTTGTTCACTATGGTTGCATGCATTGGTATAGATGTACTTCAGTTTGGCTGTTGGTCCTGACACCTTTTTTGGGGGAGAAGCCCTAATTCCTATGTGACTGTTCTCAGGTGCTTCCATGGTTTCTAACACATCAACAACCCTTTTGTCTTTCCTACTACGTGGATCTCCATCTCCTACCCCCACTGAGATGGCTAGGGTGCTGCATGCATTAGTACAGGGACATTTCAAATGTGCTCCAGTGTAGTCAGCACACCATGGAGCAGACTGAAGGACCTTACTAGCATGCCATCCCTCAAACACTGACGTGCCACCCCCAGGCTTATCTCTAGCAAGTTTGGTTTTATCCCTTTCCCCCTTCAAATCTAGTTTAAAGCTCTTTCAATGAGCCCTGCTAACTCCTGCGCAAAGATCCTTTTCCCGCTCTGAGAAAGGTGCATCTCATCTGTCACCAGCACGCCTCGTGTCATGTAGACCAACGCATGACCAAAAAATCCAAAATTCTGCCAGTGACACCAGTCACGGAGCCAGGTATTGTTATGCTGGGTCTTCCTGTTTCTTCCCGCATCTTTCCCTGCAACTGGAAGGATAGAGGAGAACACTATTGTGCTCCTGATCCCTTAACCAGTCATCCCAAGGCCCTGAAGCCTCTGTTGATTGCCCTTGGGCTTCTTATTGCAACTTCATCACTGCCTACCTGAAAAGTCAATAATGGATAATAATCCGGCAGCCGGTAAGATAGGAAGTCTTCTTGTCACATCTTTAATGCGGGCCCCAGAGAGGCAGTAGAATTCCCCAAGAAGTGCATCCGGTCGGCATGTTGGGCCTTCTGATCCCTGCAGAAGAGAGTCTCCTATGACAATGACCTGTAATTTTTTCTTTATGGAAGCAGTTTTGACGCAGGGCATAGGCCAACTTAACCTTGGCAACACCTCCAAGCTAGATGAACCATCGTCCTCATCATTGTTTGGTTCCACTTGCAGAGCATCGTACCTGTTATGCAAGGGCACCTGGGAAGGTGGGGTAGTCACAGAGGAGATGCGCCTGCTGCACCAGGTAGGAACTTGTCACCATTGCTCCCTTAAGTCACCATGTTCTGCTGGCTGGAGAGAGGATAGGGAATCCTCCATATCATATGTCCCATCTACCTGACGGGTCTGTCCCAGGGATGGTAGGGTGCGGTTCCAGTAGTCTCTCTCTCTCTCAGACTCCCTGATACTCCTCAAACTACTTACCTCCTCCTGGAGCTCTGCCACTAAGCTGAGGAGTTCCTCTACCTGGGCGCACCTCCCACAGGTGTATTCACTGCTGCTGTCCAGTACTGGTATAAGAGTAGGACACACCCTGCAGCCCAACACCTGGAGAGATGGAGATGAACTTACAAGTTTATAAATAACCTCTGCGACAATGGCAGTGCACGGGTGGTTTAATGAAAGAGAAAACAGTGGGTTAGATTAGTCATATGATATAGCCACAGTGCTGTCTTCCATGCTGTCTAATCTATACCAATCCAAACATGTAAAATTGACTTAAAAACAGCTCAGTACCCATCCCAGGAGTTTTTCTTTTTACATAGGAATTCTGTATTACACACATTCATTGCCCTATAGAAATTTCTGAAGAGGGCTAAGCTCACCCTTAGCTCCTATCAAAGCACACTCTCTCAGTAAAGCTAAGCACCCACAAATGGTGCTGCAAACTGGACAGGATTATAGGCATCAGACACATCCATATAGACCACCAACTGCTACATTCTTTGAGGAAACCATGCAGCTTGCATCAGACCCACAACGGTAAAACAGGAGGCTTGACTCCTGAGAGACTCTGCAAACTTCTCTGGCCACCCCCACCAATGTTGCTGGGGAAAATGCAGCCTTGGAAGAAAACGCAGACATGCAATGAATATTGAGCATCTTGGAGGCTGTTGCAAATGATATCCAATCCCAGTCCTATTAGCCTAGTGCAGTTAGTCTAGTGCAATCCTGCAGTGCCCCGCACGGAGCAAGGACATTCATTAAAGCTTGTACAATGACACCTTTTAAACAGCACCTATGATCTCATTGCATCCTATGTTACAAAAATAACCCTACAGCTTGTAAAACAGAACATGATACTTTTTGCTGCTTTTCTTATTCTACATTGTCTTCATTCCACATATTCTCATGCCTATAGATTAAGAAGTTGATATAGCTTTCTACTCCAAGATAACAGATGTGGATGGGAAAAGTTCAAAAAATAAATACAAAGCAAACCAAAAGGAAAGCAATGCAACAAATAATTAGTTAAAGCAGAAAGACACTACCTGAAATATATACCCCCCCCCCCCCCCAATTAATGAATGAATGAAGACTGCGAACCTGGATATAGTAAGACACCAGAAATATTGAAAAAACAAAGGAAGAAGCACAATTCAGCCCAGTTCAAAGTATGTAGATGGAGCTATGGCCTAGAAATTTTTTCTTCTTTTTGTAGAGAATTACTTTTCTGATTATCAGAAAGTTCAGAGACTAAGGCTAGTTAAGACCATTTAAAAATAGACTAGGCTGCGTACTGTGAAAAAAACATCCCACTGCACGTAGGCTGCTTGACAACCCTGAAATGTCCTCACAGCTCAGAATCTTATCATCCGAGCACAAGTTAGCCTCAGGGGTGAGAACTGAGCCTCATTAGAAACAAGCCTCCTCAGACCTATGAAAGATTACAAAAACATACATATGTCTTTATGTTAGCTTTTGTATTTAGAATACAGTTACACGGAGAGGGGATAAAGGCAAGGAAGCACTGAATCTCTGTTTCATTACAAGGTAATAACTGCATTAAAGTAAACTGGCATCAAACCAGCACAAGAGAAGTGGAAATGCAACTTATATTGTTTTCATAGTGCTCTCTAGTTTCTGCAAAAATTTGTTCATGATTAAGATATCTTTTTTTCCTCTTCTTTCCTGCAGTTCACTGGAATCCACTGAACTTCATGTTTATAATCAGCATGTCACTTTTATGATGCAAAAATTTTTAAACACAACAAAACAGTGGGTGGTTTGAGCACTATGAATAAGTGATTTAATCTGGCCAGAATCGTTTCAATCTGCATTTAGTCTTCCATGGCTGACATGTTAAGTAAGAAACTTTTATCTGCCTGAATATTTGACACACAACAGATTTCCCAGAAGACAAAATCTGGACATTTCAGGAAACTAATTCTACCCTGACATTCCCAAAACTGAACTTTTCTATGAACTTGACTCATACTACCTTTTCCTTATGTCTAATGAAAGACTCAGAATTATTTTGTTTACTTTTCTATCCAATTTTACCTCTTAATCTTACCACTGACAAGGTATACTGGTAAAAGCTAAGACAAACAAATAAGTACCTAAAAAACTACTGACACTATGTAAGTCAACTTTGAACAAGGTTGAACAACAAAGGATTTAAAGTTTAGTATCCTCTGCCCAGCATTATCATTACAAGCACTCAGTATCTACAGTGGAAACAACAACAGAAAGTTTGATTAACAAAATATAACATAGGCCACTTCCCCCCCCCCCCCCCCCCCCCCAAAAAAAAAATGTACAAAAAATTCCGAACAGGGAACTAATGATTCTGCTCAAATCCACTCAGACTGAAAGCACCAAGAAAAGTTTCCAGAGTGGCTAATCAAATCATTCAGGAGACGGAAAGACTTCTTCAAGATTTTACCGGTCAAATTTATCTGTATCATCTTAATTAAATTCGTGTTGAGTATCAATCCAGTTTATTTTTATCAGCTGTATAATGTTTAGTATAAGACAACTTTGCTTACACATGTTGAGATGAAGACGTAATTTCTGCAAACACCTGTACAAATCACTTCAGCTAATGCGGGAAACACAGCGATACATAAAGTATAAATGCAAATACATTTTACAGATGAAGCAAATACCTAAATTGTTACTTTCTTCAGTAATGCCTAAACGCTAATCACAATGGACACAGTGACTTCAAGGTGATGTTCCATATTGACTTACTGAGATGTAGTGACATGGCAAAGTTAGAAGCAAAGCCCGCAACAGCAGGACAACTACTTTTCAACATTTAGCATAAAATATTAGGATTCTTAGCTCAGAGAAAGGAGAGTTAATAAGAAAAATAGAAAACAGGGGAAATGTCTAGCTCTTAAAAAAAAAAAGTTTTGCTGATTAAAAATACTGAATAAGCTGCAACCTGTGTCTTTTCAGATAGCATCAGTGATGTTTTTTGTGATTAGAGGTGGTTTTTTTGGTTGGGGTTGGTTTTTGGTTTTGGTGGGGTTTTTCATTTGTGTTTGTATGTGGGTGAGGGAGTAGTTAGCATGAAAAAGACAGGACAAAAAAAAAAAAGGAAGCTTTAAAATCTACTACAGCTTCCTCAGGCAGAATATTTATGTTGTTGAACAAGTCATGTGAACTCTATATAACTCAGGTATGCTCTCTGAAAAAAAGGCTATTAGCACAGAACTTCACAGAGAATTGTGCAGCCTTACTAATTGGTTAACCTCGTTGAGATAGCTGGATAAAAGATGAAAGATGGTATTTGATTGCCAAGTGTATTAGAGCTTCACACTGACTGCCTCGTATCAGGCAGGAGAAAACTAAAGCAAGCCAAGCCACAGAGATAGTTTAAAAGCCCAAAATGGAGGAAAAAATGCCTCTCACATTTACTGGTTTCTGATTTTTACAGAAGAAAGAAAATATGTTCTACAGAGTTTAGCTGTGGGAGCTGCAGTCTCAAGGAACATGACAGCAAAAATTATTACAAGAACAGGTGCTCACTGATTTCCTTCTCTTAAGGTAGTAGCTTACCTTTAACCAATAGCTAACATTTGCAATATTACATTGACTAGGGGAAAAGGGGTAACAATGCTTTTGGATTAAGTTAACAATTTTTGGATTTCTAAGAGTTATCTTTAGCAATTAGTAGAAAATGTAGTTTATAAATCTCTATTCCATAATCTATGTTTTCAGTTAGCTAATATACTGCCATCAGTTATTTAAATGCTAGGTGACTCATTGTCATCCAGATAGCCTGACTAGAATAGCAAACAAGACTTCTGATGAGGCAAGTCTCTTTGTTTCAGTCCTACTTTATTCTCTGTGTGACATGATCATTAGCAAAATTTATCAGCACTGTCGAATATCCTGAGGTTTGACTTGGGACTGTCAAATCTCCAAGCTTTTCCTTTGCTTGTCAGCATGCAATGGCTTGTAACAAATTTTGTGGCTGATGGGCATCTACAGTGCAAGGAAATAAGCTACCTTATCACTGAGAAATGTTAATTCATTTCTATTATTTTTCTAGAAGCACTTTCTGTCCTAAACTGTGACTCACTTGGCTAGCACAGTATGTAGACCAACAAGGAAATACCTCCCATCTGCCAGCCTATCCCATCTTCAAATCACATGAAAGCCTGAAGCCAAAATGAAGCCAAAATGAAAGAATTCATAAATATATACTTTGTGCACTAGCCCTTTTAAGCTGAAACCATGGGAACTACTGAAAACTTCACCCTTAAGTACGCCTGTTAAAAAAAAGACCACTTTTTTTTAGATAGACTTCCAAAAACTGACAGGAAAACATTCGAGCAGATGTCTTCCCTTCTTGTGGGAATCGCATCTCCATAAATCTTGAGGTAGCAGATTGTGAGAATCAGGGATGTTGAAGACTTTGCTATGACCTCCCTCATCCCTGGGGTTGTATGGGACCAGTGAGGATGTACCAAGCAAAGCATATGGGAAAGCATCATATACAAGAGGCAGGCAATAAGACAGAGATGCCTGGCTGATGCCCGTGACTCTCTCTGAAAAGATTCTGTGGTGAGGAATGATAAGGCAGAAAAAGCAACCTGACAAGCCATGAACACAGTCCCTGTTCTCCTTTGGCCACAGATAAGAAGGATGATGCAGAGAGATCTTCCACAATGTTTTGCAATGAAGCACAAAAAACATAACCAGATATAAACAACCAAAGTTTGCTCCTTTCAACCACATGCTGTGTGGTACCTCCACACAGTGCTCTACTGAGGGCTGGCAGTCACAGCCTAGTCCATCAAATTCAGGAGCACGAACTCCTTCCACAGAGCCTGGAAGTGTATATGAGTACAGGATTAAGTTCATCTATTGTCCTTTTACCAATCTAATTAGAACAGAAATACAGGAAGGCCAGGTAGTAGAAAAAGCTTCACAAAGCTTTCCTGCAACTTGTGGCCAATGCACAGACAATGGCTTATCTGGAAATGTCTCAGAATTGCCTGAAACAATGCAGGTTATATAACTCAGAAGTGTCAAAACCACTTATGATGAGGTGCATCCTACCCTTTCTTCAGCTTTTACCCATAGGTAGAAATGTGCCAAGCCACTGTTCATCATTTACCAGCAGTCCTGGTTAACAGGGGAGGTCCTGGACGACTGGAGGCTTGCCAATGTGACGCCCATCTGCAAGAAGGACCGGAAGGAGGATCCGGGGAACTACAGACCGGTCAGCCTGACCTCGGTGCCGGGGAAGATTATGGAAAGGTTCATCTTGAGGGTGCTCACGAGCCACGTCCTGGACAACCAGGGGATCAGGCCCAGCCAGCATGGGTTCATGGAAGGCAGGTCCTGCTTGACCAACCTGATCTCCTTCTATGATCAGGTGACCCGCCTAGTTGATGAGGGAAAGGCTGTGGACGTGGTGTACCTGGACTTCAGTAAAGCCTTTGACACTGTCTCCCACGGCATTCTCCTGGAGAAACTGGCGGCTCACGGCCTAGACAGGTACATTCTTCGCTGGATAAGAAACTGGCTGGACGGCCGAGCCCAAAGAGTTGTAGTCAATGGAGCTAAATCCAGTTGGCGGCCGGTCACGAGTGGTGTTCCCCAGGGCTCAGTTTTGGGGCCAGTGTTGTTCAATATCTTTATCAACGATCTGGATGAGGGGATCGAGTGCTCCCTCAGTAAGTTTGCAGATGACACCAAGCTGGGCGGGAGTGTTGATCTGCTGGAGGGCAGGAAGGCTCTGCAGAGGGACCTGGACAGGCTGGATCGTTGGGCCGAGGCCAACTGCATGAGGTTCAACAAGGCCAAGTGCCGGGTCCTGCACTTCGGCCACAACAACCCCAGGCAACGCTACAGGCTTGGGGAAGAGTGGCTGGAAAGCTGCCCAGAGGAGAAGGACCTGGGGGTGCTGGTTGACAGCCGGCTGAACATGAGCCGGCAGTGTGCCCAGGTGGCCAAGAAGGCCAACGGCATCCTGGCCTGTATCAGGAATAGTGTGGCCAGCAGGAGCAGGGAGGTGATCGTGCCCCTGTACTCGGCGCTGGTGAGGCCGCACCTTGAGTACTGTGTTCAGTTTTGGGCCCCTCACTACAAGAAGGACATTGAGGTGCTGGAGCGTGTCCAGAGAAGGGCAACGAAGCTGGTGAAGGGCCTGGAGAACAAGCCTTATGAGGAGCAGCTGAGGGAGCTGGGATTGTTTAGTCTGGAGAAGAGGAGGCTAAGGGGAGACCTCATCGCGCTCTACAACTATCTGAAGGGAGGTTGTAGTGAGGTGGGGGTTGGTCTCTTCTCCCAAGTAACCAGCGATAGGACGAGAGGAAATGGCCTCAAGTTGCGCCAAGGGAGGTTTAGGCTGGATGTTAGGAAAAAATTCTTTACTGAAAGAGTGGTCAGGCCTTGGAACAGGCTGCCCAGGGAAGTGGTGGAATCACCATCCCTGGAGGTATTTAAAAGACGTATAGATGAGGTGCTTAGGGACATGGTTTAGTGGGCATGGGGGTGTTGGGTTGACGGTTGGACTCGATGACCTTAGAGGTCTTTTCCAACCTTAATGATTCTATGATTCTATGTGGTTAATAGTATGCAATGAGAGTAAAGGTACGCCACCATAAGCAGAATTCAGCCCTTAGCTTACTATTTAAAAAGGACAATGTCTAGACAGGCAACTCTTTCCAGTACAATTTGCAAATAATTTGCCCTCAAGGTGACCACGCATTGAGAGGCCTTTTCAGCTCTAAAGGACAGCAAGAGAGTCTGCAAGCTGGAACCATATTTCAAATGCTAGCTCTTCGGTCTGAAAATCCTTCGGTAGGCTAGTGTAAAGAAGCAGACAGTGCTAGAGCACTGATGAGGTGATACACTGCAATAACTAGGAAAAAGCACTGTGCTAACAGCCAAAAGGACATTGCACACTGCAGTGGCACTGGCAGCCCCAAGCTTTGGTCATGACTCCACTGTCCCAAGAGCTACATCGACACATGAAAAGAAAAAGACAGCATCTGCCTCAATGGGTTTACAACTTAGTAACAAGAGAAAAACTCTGTCCTGCAGCTGAGTAGGATGATACAAAACTGCAACCCTAAGCAGAGAGTTGTGTGTAGAAAGCTATAAATTTACATCACAAAATCTGCTCCAGTTGAGAAAATGATTACTTGCAGTGTTTCCTGGCAAATACAGTACTACTTTATTAATTCATTTTTCTTGCTTTATCCATTTATTTTTGTTAAATGGGGAATACAGATGCTGGCCTATTAATTCCCAACTATATTTTAGATACCGCCTCAGCATCAGACACAAAGTTGGGCTGTTAACTAGAAAACCAGAATAATAAATACATCTTTATTGTTCTGTTGTTCCAAGAACAGATTTTCCAGCCTTCATAAAAAAACGGTAGGGATTTAGTGCCTTGTATAGCATGCCTGGAAGGTCACTACATTTAGATTATTGTGGAACAGATCACTCTTGCAGCTGAGATTTGTAGTTACTTTGACTATCAAAACACCCAAATTCAGCAATAACCAAAACAGTAAAAGTGCACATATAGAATCAAATTATTGATATGAATATGCATGGTTAGGACATTGTTTCAGGAATAAACCTTTTGTTTTTTACTTCAAGCATTTTTGCATGTATGTTTGTTGGGATCAGGGTTGAAGTGATAAGAGAAATGTGTTACCCATTGGCAGAATGCCTGAATTCATGAGGAAGTTCATAGAAAATGTCTGTTTCCAGTTATCTCCCATTGTCCAAAAGTCTGTCCATCCCAATCAGACCTTCAGCGAAGCAAAATAAAAGTGTATTGTAGATTTCAAAGTACATTTAATTAAAGCTCCATGGTGTTTTCTGATACTTAAAAGTAGTCTAGCGTGAAAAAACAAGCAAGGTGAATCCAACTGCAATAATTTGGTAACAAAGTTTTTTTCTCTCTCTTTCTAATGAAACATGCACAGCTGAGTTGTATTTTGTTTTGCTTGTGAAGTTGAAGTTTTGGCCTTGTATTACAATGACACAATGCCTTTTCTTTGGGGACATGGGGGAAAACTGCACTTATAAAACTGTTTCGCTGTAATTGATGATAAAGTCTCTTTGATTAATCTACCTGTATCAAAGCTTCTGTGACTGACACAGAGCTGGAAAAAATAAATCATCCTTCCATGAAAGACAGGTGAAGAATTTTCCATTCTTTTTCAAGGCAAAAAACAATTTTCTCTTGAATTAATCTCTCTTAAAGCACTAAGAAACTGACTGACTTCACTCTGACATTTCCCATCCTATACTGCCACTACTAAAGGACAAGTGTCTTCTTGCTTGAATGAAAATCACAACTCGGCAGAGAATCAGCCCATTCCTATGAATCACTCAAGTCCTGTGGTCTTAAGTGGTGCCTGCAGCACAGCCCTAGCAATTGTTACCTGCGTGGGGATGAACTTCCCACTGTCATACACCTTTGAGAAGCAAGTTGTTGATAGAAGCAGAGCCAGAATACCAAAATCAGTTTGAATGTAAAGTATGTCTGTCCAAACTGAAATGAATCAAGACACTTTAGAACAGGCTTATGTACAGGAGAAACTCTGTTTAAAGTAGCAAGTACGGTAATGCATGCCACATACAATGTTACTTATCATACACAGATATATTTAGGTGTGTATGCATGTAAGCTGTTTACCTATTGAAGGGAACTTCCACCACACACACTTTCTTTGTATATATATGGCTCACAATTTTCAAGACAGAAACAGCTTCAAAAAAAAATTCTAGTATGATACAGAAATTTGATTCAGAGCTTTACACAGTTAATTTTAATTGTGAAGTTGTATGGAATTACAGAAAACTGAACAAAAGGAAAACTTTTTTAGTTCATTAGTGTTCTGGTTCCAGCTGGGACAGAGTTAACTTTCTTCCCCGTAGCTTGGGGGTGTGCTGTGTTTTGCGTTTGGCATGAGAGGAGCGTTGATGGCCCATTGATACTTTGGTTGTTGCTGGGTGGTACTTGCACCAAGGACTTTTTTTTTTTTTCGGTATCCCATGCTCTGCCAAGTGCAGGGGAAGCTGGGTGGGACAGGGGGAGCACGGCCGGGGTGGTTGATCCAGCTGGCCAATGCAGTATTCTATACCATGTGACATCATGCTCAGTATAAAAACTGAGGGGGTGGGGGGGCTCGCCCCCCAATTCATGACATGCAGTCAGCGGTTGGTGAGCAGTTGCATTGTGCATTGCTTTGTATATTCTACTATTGTTGTTGTTATCATTGTTATTATTACTGTTCTACTTTGTTTTATTTCAATTATTTAACTGTTTTTATCTCAACCCGTGAGTCTTCCCACTTGTGCCCTCCTGATTCTCTCCCCCATCCTACCAGAGGAGGGGAGTGAGTGGGCAGCTGTGTGCGATTTTGTGGCTGGCTGGGGTTAAACCACAACAATTAGTCTGAATAGTTCATTGGATTGAAGCATCTATGCACAAGTCGCCTTCCTGTAAGGAGTCTGTGTAGTCTGTTAACAATGATCTCCAGCAATCCAGATAACACATTCTCCCCAGTTCTCCCCAGTCTTTGAATTTCAGCAAAGCTTTTGGTACTGTCTCTCACAGTATCCTTCTGGTCAAAATGTCCAGCACACAGCCAGACAAGTCCATAATACGTTGGGCGAGCAATTGGCTGATGGGTTGGACTCAAAGAGTTATAGTAAATGGAGTTACATCAGGCTGGTGGCCAGTCACCAGTGGGGTTCCCTAGGGCTCAATTTTAGGGCCAGTGCTCTTCAATGTTTTTATAAATGGTCTGGATGCAGGAGTCAAATGTACATTAAGTGAGTTTGCTGATGATACTAAATTAGGAGGAGGTGTTGCCTCCCGTGAGGGTAGAGAGGCCTTGGAGGGAGAGATCTGAATAGACTGGAGAGCTGGACAATCACCAACTGTATCAAATTTAACGAGCAATTTAACAAGATTCTCCACCTGGGACGGGGTAATCCTGGTTATAAATACAAATTGGGGGATGAGAGGCTGGAGAGGAGCTCTGCAGAAAGAGATCTGGAGGTTTGGACTGATGGCAAGTTGAATATGAGTCAACAGTGTGTCCCGGCAGCCAAAAGGGCGAAGCGTGTCCTCCGGCGAAGCACAGCACAGCTAGCCAGTCGAGGGAGGTGATCGTCCCACTCTACACTGCACTGGTGCAGCCCCACCTCGAATCCTGTGTGCAGTTTTGGGTGCCTCAATATAAGAAGGACATGAAACTATGAGAGTGTGTCCAGAGGAGGGCGACCACGATGGTGAAAGGCCTCCAGGGCAAGACTTAACAAGGAGCAGCTGAGGTCACTTGGTTTGCTCAGCTTGGAGCAGAGAAGGCTGAGGGGTGACCTCGACACAGTCTACAACTTCCTTAAAGGGGGCAGTGGAGGAGGAGGTGCTGGTCTCCCCTCTCTGGTGACCAGCGACAGGACATGAGGAAATGGAATGAAGCTGCATCAGGGGAAGTTCAGATTGGACATTAGGAAAAGGGTGCTTGGTCACTGGAACAGGCTCCCCAGGGAAGTGGTCATAGTACCAAGCTTGTCAGAGTTCAAGGAGCATCTGTATAATGCTCTTAGTCACATGGTTTAGTTTTAGTTCTGAGAGGAGCAGGGAGTTGGACTCGATGATCCTTATGGGTCTCTTCCAACTTGAAATGTTCTATGATTCTAGTTAAGATATTTTTTCCCATCTTTCATAGTACCTACAAGCTTCACTGATGTTTATTCATCACTGTACAATGTTCACTATCTCTTGTACAGACGCAGGATTATATCAAAGTGGGTAGTCTCACTTTTGTGGAAAGATATGATCTTAGTTATTTTATTCTTTTTTTTTTTTTTAAGGAAGACCCTGGTGTTAGAGCGAGCAGTAATAATTTTCAACTGCTACTGTGCAGACAGCGTATTTGCTGTTCTGCTGTGATGCTGGACTTGATTCTGGCATGTACCATCTGCACGTAACACAGGAGGCAACTAGGACTCAGAAAGAAAGATTTTACTGAGGTTTATAAATTTCTGGTGAGAATAGACCTCACTGTCTCAATGCAATATGTGCACCTGTTCTGGCTGTATTTAACATTAAGCCTTTCAAATTCAGCTTTCTTTTAGCTCCCTATGGTCATGTTCACTTCACCAGAAAGATTGTGGTCTGGGTCTGTATTGCTCCATTATATTTGTATTGTCTTCTTTGGTTTAGCATCTGGGAAAAACATCACTCCTGCCTTCAGCCACCCAAATGTTTAAAACTGAAAGCCATCTGTGCAATTTAAAGACAGAGAAAGCAAACAAAAGAATCTGTTCAGTTAGATAAAGGTTTTCGTAGATTATCAGAGAAAGGCCAAGATGAGAATCACAGGGACCAGATCAAGTGTGAGTTCAGATTTAAAGCTGAGCCACTGCTAGCATCTAGGTCTCAAACCAGATACACCAAAAGAGCATCATTAGATGATACCCAGCAAAAGTCCCAAATGTTGTGCTAATCTCATTAAATTGCCATATTCCAGCGCACTGTCTAGTTTGTTCTAACAAACCATAATCAGAAAACACCATGGAGATATTTTCATTTGTCCCAGAACTGCTGCTCCTCTGATCATCTTGCTACAGGTATATAGAGACTGGATTCAGTCTGGCTGTATCTTGCCTCCTTCCCAATTTAGAGTTGTTTTGGAAAGTAATTTGTCTGGTTACTATTTCTGCTTCTTTGCAAAGCATTACTGCTGATCTTTATTGCTGAGGCATGATTAAGAAGTTCTGCAGTGCCTGTAGAAAGCTGTAAAAGGGCTATCCTTCTAGTTTACTATTTAAAAGCCATTATTGGCATTGGGCAGAGCACAAAAAATCAAGATAGTCTCTGCAGTAGAGAGCTTACAAACTAAACCTATGAAGCACAAATAGATACTTATTTTCAACAAAAGGAAAAGAGCCTGTGTCAAAACCTTCTGTGCCAACAAGCTTGACAACTTCATGCTAAAGCACACACCACAAATAAGGATTCACGGCCCAGTCTGAAGAGGTTTTGAGCAACCACAGTTCATAATGACATCGCTGGGAGCTTCAGGGCTAGAGAAGCTATTCAGAGCAGGCCATTAGCTTAAATGAGAGTAAAATCAGCAGAGGTTATAAAGTGCTTTAGTGTTATTTGTCTGACAGGTGGTGCCACTGAAATAGTGGAATTAGGGTACTGCAAAGAAAACACAGTTCAGCCAAATAACTACAGCTGTTCTGTACTGTTTTTTTTTTTTTAAATTTTTTGCATACAACAAATTATTTGGGAACAAGACATATGGAACTCATGCCATTTAAATATATGTTGTTATGGACCAAGGAAGTAAGATTTGTCACTATCCACAATTCTGTAACTAGTCAAGAGTCTGTGGTATGAATACCATGGCAATGCTCATCATGAACATGCACAATAATGACAGTTTTCCCTTACAAAAGCCTTCCCCCAAATAGAACAAATTCTTTTTTCTCCTCTTTGTTTTGACAAACATGTTGCAAAGGGCCAAATGAATCTCATCTCCACTGCAAGTTGGAGGAAATCCACTAGATTTGAGTTGTAACTGAGGTAATGCTCAATGTACTATAGTCCGTGGAGGAATCAGTCTGTAGTCTGTACCATAGTATTCTGTAGAGGAATCAGCACACAGAGCTTGATCTTTATTGAGGATGGTTGCTAACAAGTTCAGTGTATAGAATTTATATTGGCTTCTGTAATACTAGCAAGCACGTACAAACACTGGATGCAATTTATGTCCCCATTTAGAAGCTTTGTGTATTCTGCCAGAATTACAGGAACAACATTCTAATCTCATTTCTAAAGGACAGATATATTAGTAACACTATACCAGACACCCACACTGTTTTCCACTGAAATGTTTTAAAGGGAGGTTTGCAAATCAGCTGATAAGACCTCACAATTTCTTGTATTAAACTGTAAGAAAAGCAAATGAAACAAAAATTTAGGTATGTACTGTATCAATCAGCTCACTGCTACATGAGGTTCTCTCTGTCTTGCAGGAGAAAGACTGCTGTGTGCAGGATACTACAGAACACTTGATGAACACATAACACTGAAGGAAGCTTAAAGCTGTCATCTTTCTGTTGCATGTACCTGGCAGTCAGTACAGTCATCTTTCTTAAAGACTGCATCCCACAGGAATAGGTGAAATATACAATGTTACAAACATGGAACAACCTTGCAACTGCATTACTCATTTCTGAGGTTTGGATAAATTTTGAGTAAAAATTTACACATTTTTAAGTAGCTGCTGATACAGGTCTTTAGAGTCCAAAGCAGTAACCTGCCTAGCACCTTGAAAGCAGAGGCATGTGCAAGGGTGTGTAACAAGGCAATTACATGTTGAGAAAGCATTTGTTGATATGAACATCATAATGATAGTAAGAATTCTATTTATGCGCTGCAGTGAAATGTACACGAGTTGCTAAGACATCTGCATTTCTCATCCACATCTACTTACTTTACTTCTGTCCTTCCCTCCCACCAGATTCCCTTCAGCTTACTTTGATTATTTTTAAATTGTGAGCTTCTAAAAGCACCTCTCCCCAACTAAAAACTGGCATGTAATCAATCAAAGAAACAGCACCATGCAGAAAGGAATTCTCAAACAGCTACTGATGCCTGCCCGTATTGTCTNTCCCTCTCCCCCTGCTTCCCTTTTTTCTCTCTCCCCCTCTCCCCCCTCAACTGGAGACAGAAAATCTCCTTTTTCTGGTCCCTGTAGCAGGAATACGAAGACACTTTTGGGGACAGGGAAGAAATGCAGCAAAAATCAGTGTCCTGTTCAGGCTGTCTTTTCTGCACAGTGAGGGAATGGAAAATGAATGGAGCTTCACTGTGAGCAGACAATAACAATGGCAAAACAGCTCATGACTGACCAGTTTTGGGAAGAACAAGCCTGAGAATTAAGGTCTGGTTTTGTTAGCAATTCCCACTGTGGATGGAGCCTCCTGTTGAGCTAGGACTGCATCACAGTCTGTCTGATCATGTCCTAGCACGGTGTGTGTCTTCTCTCCATAATTTCATCCTGTACATGTATTACTGTTATTCACCTGCAGATCTTTTTAATGTCTACTTTTGATGGTGAAAACTTCTCATGGGGAAGCAAAAAATAGCTCTTGGCATATGGAGATTGCAGAAAGATTCAATAAAAAAGCAAAAATTAGACTTCTAAAACACCAAAATACTACAATTTTATATGTGAAGGTGTCTTCATCATCTAGACATCATTTTATTTTTAAAAGGCATATTAATTTGATTGTATATTCAAAAACAAGAAAAATGAATAGAAAGTACTACTTTCTAGCCTCTAGAAGAATGAATAGAAAGTACTTCCAGTGTTTTCAACTGTTAATTTGTCTTGTCTTTCCTTTTTTGTTCTTTTCCTTTCAAATGACATTTTTTCCTACATAAGCTAATGCATTATCCACAGACAGAGAAATAAAAAATACAGTCCTTGTGCTTGTATTACTTTCATTCGTATAGTACCACATAAATGAATTGCACTTTTTAGATAAATTAAATTACAGTTTCCTTCTTCAGAGAGTTTTTAGTCTCAATATAATAGCAAATGCCGCTGGCCTTGCTCATGAAACTAGTAGCAGTGAATCAGTTTGCATGACTGAAGCCACTGTATTTTGATATTGTTTAATAATAAAAAATAAGGACAACCCATAGCTTGATCTCTTTCACTGAGTCTGACACAGGAACAAAACATCACTACAAATTATAACAACAATTTCTCCTAGTTTTCAATTTCAAGAAAAGGTGCCTCAACCAGCGGAAGTTTGTGTTAATATTACTTCAGCACAGTTTTATACAACCCCTTCACCAACCTCTACCTAGCCCACCTTCCCTCTGAGCTCACCATAGACATCAGACAACCTTCCCATATATGATAAGAAAAAAACCCGTATTAATCTCTCCCAACTTCAGTCATCTGAAAATTTAACAGTACTGCAAGATAAAGTTGTCTAGAGGCTTTCTCTATAGCCCAAGGAGAAAGATGCCTCTCTTGATGTCCTGTTGCTTATGTTAAATAACCCATTTTGACATGGTTTCTAGAGTATTCTTCCTGAAATCAAAGGTTGTTTCTTGACAGAAATTCCCACACATTTCAGTATAAGATTTGTCTCTTTTCAGAGGTTTAATTAAGGGTGAGGAACCCTAGATTTTTAGTTTTACTTATTTTTCTTTTAATTTGATCATATCCTTATGACAGCAATATTGAAAGTCTCCATTTCTATTAAAGAACGTAACAAAGATGCTCCTTTAATTTCTTCCATTCCTGAATCAGATAATTGTTGTCCTATTTGTTTTCAACTATGAACTACAAGGTCCAAATTGAAATACTCTGTTACCTGTGGTACATGATTCTGGAAAGAAAAGTATTGTCTGTAAGTTTCTTGAAACTTTTTCTGTTGCCACGTTCTCTTCAGAGTATCAGCAACTGTACACTCCATTTTAAAAATAAACTGGTGATTAATTTTAAGTACAACAGAAAGTAAGGCTACCAGAGATTTTATTTGATTACCTAACCTTGAATCCTACCAATCTGGATGAGTCACTGTTTCCTTTCACTCTTCTCCTACTCTTTTACAACACAAGTGCAGGCATCAGGACGTTGTATGAGAAACCATCTTCTGTGGGCTGCTCATTTCAATGAGTTTTTTTGTTGTTTTCAAGATGTCCCGAATGTCATGCTTTAAGTGTAAGGACTCATAAAGGGCCAGAAATCCACTTTTTTTCCCCCTCAGCTCTTGTATGCAGAAGGCAAACAAAAGTTCTTCTTTAAAGTAGCTCTCATTTCTGGTTCAGCCTCTATACATCTTTCAGGATGTAACTTGAAAAGGCATTTTTAAGCAAACAAGTACTTAACTATGTGTTCCACTAATGAAAATCAAACATGCCCTTAAAGTTAACCACAAACCACAACTTTCTGAATTAGGTTGGACATGACCATTTCCTGAAAGAGGATTTCTTACTGTTCAACTCAGCAGAACTTTCTTCTCTTGCCTATCTTAACTCTTTCTTAGTAGCTCTTACATTAAAGACCACGAGTGAATCATGAATTATTCCCACTGCATTTGGTTTGTGTCCTTACTGTTATTCTTCTGTTGCATACAACTAAAAAAAAAAAATGACTTATTTGCCCCAAATCTTACTTTTCTTTTCCACATAAAGCAGTCCAATAAAACATGTATTTCCTTCCCCTATAAACCTTGCCTCATACCTTTAGACTACCACAGCAACAACGCTGCTTAAGATGCAGATGTTTTTTGGCACTTTTATTTTAGATCAGTGCTTTGAGATAAAATTTCAACATGTCATTCGCAATGTTTTGTGTGTTTGCAAATTCATTACAATTCTAAAACTGAAATGTGATCCAGACTTCATCATGCTCAGTGACACAAGTGGAGTAGGGTTTTTTTTGTACATAATATTAGAATGCTTTTTGACATGGCACTTACAAAACAATTATTGTCAGAAAAAGGTAACATTCAACTCGGGTTTTTCCTTCCTGTTCTTCTCCCTCCTTCCAAACGTTGTTTGTTTTTTGGTTTTTTTTTTTCCCTACAATGGCTCTGAAATCTCAAAAAAATTAACGCTTATTATATATATACTCAAAAGAGGCAGGAAAAGTCACCCCTAGGTAGTGCAAATCGCACAATAATAGAATAAAGAGAGACAGCACGAGGGAAAGATGTGACTGACTGTACTCTTGATCCTTTAACAAAAAAGCAGAAACAAAGCTGTCATTGCCACATCTTATTTTTAGAAAAGCAGGACTAACACACATTTGTTCTCCACTGGGTAACTTCCAAAAGAGACTAATAACAGAAACCACAGCAAATGCATTAATCAAACTAACATTTTGAGATTCAGTCCTCTCCCTGTCTCCTCTACACATACACACATGAACTAACCTGTTTATTCACTTCTTGTTTCCTCAAGCATGAACAAGGCAGGAGAAAAAAAAAAAAATCAGAATATGTAGTATTTAAAAACATCATATTTGCAATTAGCCTAACATGTATGTCAAGAATTTTCTTGTGGTTAGAGAAGTCAGGCAGACAGGATTTTGTGATACCACTCTTCATTTAGCCGTTGCCCATACTGTCATTTTGGAGAAGACACTTGGATGTGCAGCATTAAAAAATAGTATAGCTAAGACAGACCTGACTTACAGAGGTGCTTTAAGGCTTTTAAAATTGTCTGTGAAGTTCCTTTGATTCCAGCATAAAAGAGGTCACCCACATGTCTTTTCCGTTAGTCAGTGCTTCTCTGCTTGCAGCTGCCTTGCTTCTGGGTTTTCCAGGCCAGGTCTTCTGGTCAACGTAGCCCATTCCTCTGGGCTTTGTTTATACCTGTACTATATCTCTGCTTGCTTAATACATCCAAGAGTATAAATCAAAATTTCTGGTCACTCATAATAAGTCACCAAACTGGGAATAATTTGCTGGCCAAAAATAATACAGATTCAATACTACCAGTTTATTACTCCTAAAATTAGAAGAAAAATAGAAAGAATCGTATTTTCTGTAGGGATCCAAAGTGCTTCCTTTTAAGGACAGTCTGGAGAGAACTGTTTTATGCCATCAACCCCTGGGTTAACACAAAAATATTTAATCTTTACAAATTAGAGTTCACACTTATACATGAAGTAGTTAAGCTAAGAATTCATGGAAAACATGCAATATTGTGAGAAATTTTGAAAGAATTTTCATGAATTTGCAATCCAGTTTTCAATTGTGACTGTTGATTATGTCAAAACAAGCATACAATTCAATGCATGCCAGAAATATTTCAAGTAATGACCTTCCTAACTCATATATATACCAGGTATCTTAGAAGTGAACTCTCTATTAACAAATTCAGCTTTGAACTCCAAATCCTTGAGGAAAGCCAGTATATTTTCACAGCTATTTACATTTTGGGCTGGCAGTAGAAGCATGTCCTTAAAGATTTGTGGTATCTATCCTATACTTCTGCACTCTTTCCTACTGATTAAAGTGGTGAGTTAGGTATCTTTTCCACTGCCTGACACATCATAGAATTTAAGGTGGAACTTCCAGTTCTTAAAACAACTAAGATAAATTCCTCAATAAGGCTTTAATAATAAAAGAATCAGTTGGTGGACTGGAAGACTTGAGGAGTGCAGGAGAGCACCGTAAGTAACTGGAACAGGTGCCAAGTGAATTTTTGGTGATTCATGACCCATTAGCTCCGAGAGAGATCAAAGTACAACTTATCTGTAAAGCAGAGCTTTATTTAACAGAACATCTGGGAAATCAATGCTTGAATTACCGAAACAACTACCTAATGGATTAGCAATTCCATACATCTGACGGTTTTTCTGTCCATAAGTGATCAGGATCAAGGGATTTCTTTCTTGTACACTGTCCTCTTTCGTATATGGCAAATAAAAATTCTGCCTTGTGCTTTTTCATTATAACATTTCTGTATATACATGTGGAATACCGCTTCCCATCTAGTTTTGGCCTCATTTGCTAATTTTGCTAAATTTATGATTAACCAAATGTAGCAATCAAATCACTAAACTCAGCAATGCAGAAAAGAAACAAAAATTATTCTCCACCTTCTTCATGCACATAGGTAATACAATTATGCAACTTTCTCACTGAATTATTTAGATGTTTTTGTATATAGTTTTTCTGCAAATGTTTTCATTATCAGAGTTTTAATTATATAGACACAAGTATTTATGCCTACAAAACACAGCAATTGATAATCAGGGTTGTGTAACCATGAACATAATCTGGACCAGTCTCAGACAGTGGTTAATACCACATAATTAGAGAATCACCTTTATAACTTTGTGTCATCACAAAATTTGCTCTCATTCCTGCCTGACCTCTGCAGATCAATAAATGTATCAAACACAAGACCTAGTAAGTAATTCTGAAGCATTTTGTTGTTAACGTTTAGACATGTTGAAAACTGACCTTTTAATCCAGCTCTCTGTTTTCTATATTTTAGTTTGTTATCCAGGATATTTTTTCCTTCTCACATCATAGAAACCTAACAGCCTGTGATTAATTTCAGGGAGAGGAAATTTTTAAAGTTTTACAAGCTCATCAACTAAATACTGCCAAAGTAAATAGTTTCTAAGAGATCAATAAAACACAATTTTCTTTTTAAGAAGTCATGCTGCTTAATTATTGTAATTTCCTGATCTTCTATTGCAGTGATTTTAAACACCTTTTCATCTGGTCTGCTCAGTGTATCTATGTCTTACTGAGTTATAATTCTTTAATCTATCTACTAAGCATTTTATAATTTAAATATGCAGAAAATATGAAATTTTTACTTGCTTCCAGGTCTTCAGAACAATGGCTGTTTTAAAAAAATACTAGGTATATTTTCATATTTTTTGACATAACATGATTCTGTTTTGTGATTCTGTGAGTTTCATCTGAATTAATCTCACTGTCTTGCTCAAGACTAACTGGAGAACAGCCTCTGTTGTCAGCTCCTGTAAGAGTTTCTTTAAGTGCCATGATATAATTTTATCCAAGATTTTCCACATCATCAAACATTTCTAAAGTGAAGAACATCATGGTGTTAGATTTTATGGCTTTTCCACTTTTTCTGTGTCAGCTCTCACAATTCATTTTTTCCTATTCAACAAATGAAGACAAAACACTATTTTCTGCACAGTAGGCTGTGATTTGTATTCCGATGAATCATCACAGATATAGACTTCTCTTCAGAATTTTATCTTTCTACATATTATCAGTTGTTCTTAATTTTCATTGAATAACACAAATAAAAATATATACTAGTAACATAGGTGAAACAGATATTAAAATAATGATGGACTAGTCAGAAGAGCTTTACAGAAGCTTTACAGAACTTGACATCAGATCTGATGAAGTAAATCCCAATGAAAGGAAAAGGTTCAGGTTTATAATACTCATTTCAGATCTAGAACTTTGTTGTGTATTATCTTCATAGATACTTGATGATTTACAATAGATTGATTTAAATTGCCACAAGGAAAAAGTAGGAAATTCCAGTTGCAGTAATCAAGCACATCTGAAGTGAGACTTGGCAAATAAAAAATACTCCATACCAGTCTTACTTCACGCAGCCCATGCTCAGGCAAAGCATCCAGTGACTTAAACAGATTTCTGTAGTAAGAACTTTTGTATATGCATGTTTGAAGCTATCCCATGACTTCTCACAGTTTCCAATTACATTGCTCCTTGATTTTCTGCATTATTAAATATATCTGAGTACTGAATGAGTATAGTTAAGATATATAGAAAGAAACTGGTCTACTACAAGAAGATTAAAAATAAAGGAAATAATTATTTATAAATTTACATATCATAGTACTAATTGTAAAAGTGGAGCAGTATCTGAATTTTATATTTTAATAGAATAGTCTTCAACTGTTATAAAAATTAAGTTTAATACATACTTTCTTTCATGGGATCAGGACTGATTTTTGTGTATAAATATACAGACACACATTCACAAACAATTAGACATACATACACGTACATTCCAATTTAGTTGTTTATAGCAGTAATATAATAACGGACTTCGTCATGAAATAACTATGTAGAATTTGATAATTACATTATAGAACTAAAAACCTACACTTAAAAAATTATCTAGTTCTAAATGTGCCCTAGAATCCAGAAGCTTTGCATGTTTAAAACCAGAATTTTCTACAAATACATGAAACAAGACTACTATAATTTAAAAACATTTTATATCTATATATCTATGTAAGACTATAATGTTCTAGGCTTCAGTACAGACTGTTAACATTTGTGAACAACTGGTGTATGGACTTAAACTCTATGATGCTATCATGATACGCATATGGATTGGTCTATTTACATTACTTGGAAAGTAAAAAGGGGAATAATAACTGTCTGCAATCCTAAAACCACCAGAATTTAAAGTGCCAGATGTTTGACAGATGAGAAACTGACTACATCTCTCTTACTGTTTCTAGTCTGAATAATGGGTCCATTTGTGGTGATGTTAGGGAAGAGGAGTAAAGAGAATGAAGGGAGACAGAAGCCAAGAGGACACAAACTACCAGATCACTCTCTACGAAGGATTCTGCAAAATATAGTCTATAGATAGCCACTGTTCATAAGAAAAAAGCTGGGAATCTACGAAGACTTGCCTTGACATACACACTTCGCACTTCCAACTACCCAATCATATTAAAAGAAGCAAAGAATATAAGTATTTTTACTAGTATCAATTTAAAACTATCACTAACCTTACCATTTTTATATTGTATATTTGTAAATGGAAGGAAAGTGGTAGTCTTCGTTAAGGTGAATGGAAAAAGCAATGGTCTTAGCAATTTTGAATTAAGTGGAAATTCAGAAGGACAATACTTTTCTGTTAAGAAGTATAAATTCAGGTAAATGCTGAGAATCTGATTGCTACTCTATACAGGAACCTGAAACGTCAAGCAAGATGGCAATGCAATGGCAGATTCTTCATAAAATGAAATTCCATAATAGCAGTTATAGGTTGCAGTTTCATAACACAAAGTTTACACAGTCCATGATGAGTATTAATGTTCTTTTTCCTAATGAGTTTTTCCTAATTGTTTTTGGAAATAAAAGCTATGTACTTTAGGAGTAACTGTCCTCCCACAAAATAGTCTTCAACAGAGTTTGCTTCCTAGCTTTGTGTTTGTTGTATTGAATACTGATGTTAATAAAAAAGTAAGCATAACGGTGTCCCCACAGTGAGATTTCTGAGTACTACTATAATGCTAGCAGTCTTGGCAAGCTAAAAGATGCATTTTTAGAATTTTAAAACAGATGGATTAGTCTTTATAAACAGAAACCTAGTTTAAAGGACAAATGTCTTATATAAGATCTTGCAGAAAAGAAATCTATCCAACCCTGTTATTTTCATGTGACCCATAGACAACTATTATGTTCAAAGACGCACAGAAGTCAGACACACCATGCCCACTGGAATTTAGTGGAAACCGGGTGCTCAACCTTTGCTTGTATCTTTGGAATTTCCCTTTTAACTATCACTTCTTTTGGTTCCATGGTATCCTTTTTCTTTTAAATCTAGCTCAGAGTATTTTATTTTTCCTTTATTAATTTCAATAGGTGAATGACTACGCAGAAACAGAATAAAGACACCCCGAAAGCTGTAGACGGTATAGCGATGCTTGCTATTATATTGATATGCTCTATTATTTCTGAATTGCTTGAAACTAGACGGGCTTGAAGTTTCTGTCTGTTACGTGGAAAACAGAAAACCTATTATTTTCAGCTTAAAGAGAAGAGACTATAACAGCCAGTCAGTCTCTTCTTAAAGGCAGTTGCTTGCCTATATCAATAGATTACCTCTTGACAATCAGTTGTGAAGGATAATTAGGTCTTAATCCTGCAGTGTTTTATGAGTCTGCAGCTGTGAGGCCCAGGGGCAGACCAAATAATATCATCACCTGGGAATCAACTATGGAGGCCTTTGAATTGTGTCTCCTTAGCAATCACAACCTTAGCAATATCATCAAGAATATCAAAGCTGCAAGTCAGAGAACTGGAAGATAAACCAAATAATAATTATTTACATTATGAATGCCTTTTTCTTTCTTCAAGAAAATCCTTGTTCTAGTGTGTTGCTATGCTGGTCTGTAAAATAGAGGAGGAAGAGCAGTATTACAGATGAAGTTTTGCATACCTAGAGTGCAGCAACCATTTAAAATTTTGACTCCTGCTGTTATAAAACCGTTTTCCACTCTTTAATCTCTGTGCTAGGCAAAAGTATTGTTTCTAAATTAATGTATGCCCTTAACAAATAATCTGATAGAATGTGTGTTTCAGATATCATTTCTGCCAGATCAGTGCAAATTGAAATGGACTTCCTGGATTGGAAGTATTGATTTTAAAATTCTGATTCTAGCCATTTCTGACTGAAAAGGGAAAAGCTACTGCATTATCCCCTATTTGCTACCATGCCCCACTGCTATTACATGAGTAAATTGCTAGCAAAGCAATAGGAGAACCTTGATGCAGACACTACCCGCACTGTCCTTTGGGCCTTCCAGTTTTTCAGTTGACAACTTTTCTATCCTGTATATACCGTTTTGGACAAAGCAAGTAGGAAAAACACCAGGGTGTAGAAAATTTTTCCAGCTGCGAGAAAAACTAATGATGGAATACAGGTATTCTTTACATATATAAATCCTGTTTTCTGTTTTCTGAAAAAACTCTTGATGGTCAGCATCAGTCTTTAGTACTAACATTTATGTATGAATTCCATTTCCTTTCTGTTGGTACAAACTCCTTCTTTTTTGAACATGTGGCCAAGGTAAAAACCATCTCACATTACCTTTGTGTCAACTGTATGTATATTGAAGATGTCATTTTACCATAAGCCATTTCTGGAGTAATTATTTGTCTTCCCATTTTAGTATGCACCGTTGTATAATCTATGTTTAACAGAATGGTTAAAGGATATACATAATCTGTTACAGATTTCAAGGTATCATTTGATTACCATTATTGATAGTAAACCTTGGTAAGAACTTTACTTTCTTGCAATTATAGAATCTGTTGCTGCCAGCTTCACTTTTTTCCTTCAAAATGACAATGAGCTTGTTTAAGGCTTAAGCACAACCTCCTGAGACATTTCCCATTTTGTCTTCCTATTTTGCTCAATCACTTTCTTTGGGTATCAGTTCTGTACTGGACTTGCCAGCTCAACCTACAGAAACATCAGATTCTTAACCAGAAAGCCTTTTAGGCTGTATCTGCTAGATCGCACAGAAATGTAAAGTACTGCTGTGAAACAAAAACTAGAACATCATGATCACACTTCCTCATGCTTTTTTCTCTGCTCAAGCTCCTACTAAATCTACAGGTTCCTATTTTGCAGCTGTTGCACATTTTCGTTCTGAGGATGGGATGCAGGTGGTCTAATGTTGGACATCTAAGATAGATGCATCTCTCAGACTCCCTTAACAGCCAATAGAAAGAAAACAGTTGTCTGGAATGTGATCTGACCTCTTTCAGACACCTGCATCACAGTGAAATGAACCGTGTTCAGAAGGATCTAATTGACCATGAAAGGAGCATATGTAATTAGAGGTAAGCTGCAAACGCAAGATGAATTTCACCAGATGATTCAGGAAATAAACAGGATTTGATGTTTATTCACGTCCTTAACACCTTCTGTAAATAAAATTTAGCCCATGATACCAAATTTCAAGATACAGTTTCTAAGTTTCTGCTGGAAAGCAGGGATGACCAATACCTCTTACAACAGTTGATCTTAGAGAACAAATTATTCTCTGAGAATATCGCTAATAATCACTTTTTTCCCCCACCTTTTTTTTCCATCTATAAAAATGATTTCCATGCTCTGAATTTATAAGGCTTTTTCTAGCACAGCTTACAAATGATTAGCCATACATAAATGCAAGACACTGATTTAGCTTATTCACTATTTCAGCTGTCTTGCTCTAATTTTAAAAGTGTAATTTTAAACTCCATTTTCCCATCCTTTTAATTGGGACCTCAACCACTACCTGTAATTAGGTGGTTTATTTTTGACTAATAATCCTTAGCTATCTCATCAAATTTGATGAATCAACTCAACTGTCTGAGTTATGGTTTATTATTCCTATGCAATTCACAGACCCTATTACTGTTTCGAAAGTCAAACTGTTAAGTTTCACTCTGTTTCACTCTAAACAAAGATTCAGGGCTGATCTACATATCAATAAGCTTTGTTATTTAATGTGGTGCTTCTCACTCCCAGAATATGGAACTCCATTTTCACCTTCTTACACAAAGAAAAGCCCACATGTACACGCATCACACATGCACAGAGACCTTCTTACAAAGTACAGTACCCCCTGCTTGTATTTCTGAGTGTAACCAGTGCTTTTATTTTAGGTTATAAGGCTTTGTTCAGAAAGCCAAACTGAAGGGGAGTTTGTTGCATGCTGAAGTTCTTACAGTTTAACCCAATCTGTAATCCTTAATGCACCTGTGAGAGTCTGAACTGTAGAACATCTGCCTCAAAGATTGCTTGTCTAAGCAAAGAATCCTCTGAATATGATAATAACAGCTATGAGGCCACGAAGACCTCCGGTTTGCAAAAGCTACACTGTGTGCAAAACTCGGTGGAGGTCAACCGAAGGTTGCGAGAGATCCAGCGCTAGCCGCGTGAAGAGCGAGGCTGGAGTTGCAAGGAGTGTGTGCGCATGTGCAGCCGCATGACAGCCACATGACAGCCGCATGAAGAGCGAGGCTGGGGCCACGTGAAGTGTATGCGCATGCGCAGGAATGTAGCAACGTGCAAGTATGTGACGTTGTCATGAAAACCACAGCCCTTGAGTGAGTATAAAAGGACTGACAAGACAAGTCCATGGTGTGATCGCCCACCACTGAAAACACCGAGAGACTTGGACCCTGGACCCCTGGGACGCCACAGACCCATGCCCTGGCACGATCGCCCACCACCAGAACACTGAAAGACTTGGACCCCCAGGACGCCACAGATCCATGGTGGTGACTGTTCTTGCAACTCTATCCCGACTGCTTGCTTGATTTCTGTCTTTTATTCTAATCTAGCATATCACTACCAATTTTTATTTTTGACAATAAAAGTTGTTTAGAACACGTGGCATTTGACCTCATTTGTGTCTTAATCTCACTCTTGGGATCATATCGAAACCTCCCCCAACACTGGATCAGGACAGCACCATTCTCTTTCCTCTCTACTAATGCATGTGTAGCTCTGACTACTCTAGTCCACAGTATTTTGAGGGACTGGTCTTTTCCCATAGCAATATAAATTTTAATTAAAACTAGTAAGTCAAGCTTCCCTTACTTATACTGTTCTTCTTACGGCAACACATGGATAGGATTAAATGGTGCTGTCAGAGAGAGACACTGGTATTTGATGGCTTTTAATATTGCTGCCCATATCAAGACAATAAATAAATGCCATCAATATTACCTATTCTTACTTCTTTAGTAATTATTTCATTAAAGTCATACTTATGCTGCCAAGTATCAGCAAGAACTGTCGGTACCAACTAGTAAGTCTATTTGGTAGTATTAAACTATGCCCAAGGATGGTTTTCAAAGGCATATTAGCAGTAACAGCAACAGCAACTCAATATGTATTTTATAAAACTTTTCAATGTATGAAACTAATAAACTCAAAGATTAAAGAAAAGTATAAGGAAGCAGCAACTCAGACCACAGGTCTACATTTACTAGGCAAAGATCAGCAATACCCTCCCAAGACACCCACCCTATCCTCAGAATGCTTGCAAAAAGGTGGGTTTACATAATTCCCAAAACATAACTTCTTCCAAGGGTGACAAGGCAACTTCTAATATGCCCTGTTTCTCAACACTATCAACAGTCAAGGAACTATGAAAACTTAAACACAATGCCTAAGGCCCATTGGCAAAAATGCGAGTAAATTAGCTTCCAACCCCTTCTCCTTGTCCCAACACTGCACTGCAAATCTCTAGTTATAGAGACTGCTTCTAATCTCATTTACTCCAGGCTGACAGCAGTGTACGTACAATCCCATTGCCTTTGATGGCAGCATTCCTGCTATACATTAGTGAAAAGGGATAAGAATAAAGCCTCTCTCTTCACTCTTGAATTCAGTGTGCAGACTGTTGAGAATACATATGCTGTGTCTTCTACCCAGGCTAATTTACAAAGGTGTTACAGGTGACATTACAAGCTTTATCAACACATAACTTTTTTTAAGCAATCATCAGCTCAGAATGCTGACTAAATTTCCTCCCGATTGCATAAAACATTTATGAAGATCAATTAAAAGCATCAGCAGCAAGGCTATCAGAACTATATCGATCATGTTGTTATTGATTTTCCCTAAGTATGACAGCAGTGTCCCTCCTTGTCTCCAAGGAGATTATTTTCTTTAACGTTTTCTTAGTTCTGTTGCACTGAAAACTAAAGCTGGGAGGTGAAATCAGCTAGAAGAGGACATCTTTCCAAATCTTCTCCAGTTGGAAAGGAAATATCTATCTCCTCTTGATACACCAGACTACAAATGCTCTCTCCAAAGATATTCTTTCCTCTCAACCTCAAAAAAGACCCACAGATTAACCTGCATTTTCCTACGTTATTTCCAGGACTGTTAGCAAACTACTGATGCACTCCATGTTGCTCTCTCTTTACTGATGTCAAATCTAATTCTTGGCAGAAGCTCATGTTTTATTTTTAATGGTGATCCATAGGCTAGAGTATAAAGGCAGATGCATATGTTTTTCATCCTACACTGAAACTTCCTGTTATATCAGCATAAGGATCAAGGCAGAATAAACCCTTTGTATTCTTAGTATGCTTTCTGGTTATCATTTATTAACTATCATGTTGTCTCTTTCACTCTTCTTCTAGGAAACATGCTCCCCTTACAAGTTATCGCAATTTCTTCTTCCTTTGTATTATTCTCTTATATCCACTGCTTTTCTTTCCCCCATTTTATTTTTTTTTTCTTTTTGTTCCTCTTTCATGACATTCCAACAGGTCTCACCACTAAGGTTTTGCCCTATTCTGTCCACTGAAATGTAACCAGTGATGTAATTAATACTAGCATTTCACATGCCATCAGAGAAGTCTGGAAGCAAGATCCAAGCTAATGAGACTCGATATTCTTTCCTGGTAAAGCTCTTCCAGGCTTTCTTTCAGGCTGAGCGACAAAGAAAATATATTTGTTAGTTAACCTTTACTTCCCCTTGTAAAGTTCCGAACCTGACAGCTTGAAACTTTGTTAATGTACATTTAGACTCTGAAAAACATGATGACTACACAAACACATTAAAACAGCTCAATCGGGCCTTGCAACTGGAATGATGACATCACTGAACCATGCAATTTTGAGGCACTTAACCACCTCACTTTAAAAGCTAATGCATGCTATATTGTATTTTTTGATTTGTTACTTCCTGTCCCTTGGATGACATTGCTTCACATGTATACAGCAATGCTCTTATCTTTAGGACTACACAAAATATCTATCTCAAAATCCTGAGAGCTTTTCAGAGTTTTGACTTTGAATCAAGTTCAAGTCTGAAAGCCATATTGAACTGGTTGTACCAGAGCAAAATGACCTTAATTTCAGGAAAACTCATATGAAGTATAATTACATGCACTTCAGGGGAATGCACGCAGAGGAAGAGAAACTTTATGAGACATTCCTTTACCTTTGTGCTATTTTTCAAAGGCTGGGATGGTAACAATGGCTTATTATTTTTAAGAAGAGTACTACCAACCTCTCAGTCTTACCTCTGTGCCTGGGAAGATCATGGAACAGATCCTCCTGAAAGCTATGCTAAGGCACATGGAGGACAGGGAGGTGATTCGAGACAGCCAGCGTGGCTTCACCAAGGGCAAGTCTTGCCTGACCAACCTAGTGACCTTGTATGATGGAGTGACTACATCAGTGGACATGGGAATGGCTACCGATCTCATCTATCTGGACTTCTGTAAGGTCTTTGACACGGTCCCCCACAATATCTAAATTGGAAAGATATGAATCTGATGGATGGACTATTTGGTGGATAAGGAAATAACTGGATGGCAGCATCCAGAGAGTAGTGGTCAACGGCTCAATGTCCAGATGGAGATCAGTGGTGAATGATGTCCCTCATGTATTGGGACTAGTACTGTTTACTACCCTCATCAATGACATATAATGGGATCAAGAAAGTTTGAGAAGTGGGCCCATATGAACCTCATGAGGTTCAACAAGGCCAAGTGCAAGGTCCTGCATCGGGGTCAGGGCAACCCCCAGTTATCAATACAGGTTGGGGGATGAAGCGATCGAGAGCAGCCCTGCCAAGAAGGACTTGGGGGTACTGCTGGATGGAAAACTGGACATGAGCCAGCAATGTGCATTGCAGCCCAGAAAGCCAACCATATCCTGAAGCCAGGATAGGCGGCCAGAAGGTCGAGGGAGGCGATTCTGCCCCTCTCCTCCGCTCTGGTGAGAACCCACCTGGAGTACTGCATCCAGCTCTGGAGTCCTCAACACAGGAAAGATGTGGACCTGTTGCAGCGAGTCCAGAGGAGGGCCACACAGGGATGGAGCACTTCTCCTATGTAAAGCCTGAGAGAGTTCAGGTTGTTCAGCCTGGAGAAGAGAAGGCTCCGGGGAGACCTTATTGCAGCTTTTCAATACTTAAAGGGCACTTATAAGAAACTTTTTAGCAGGGCCTGTTGTGACAGGACAAGGGGTAATGGTTTTAAACTAAAAGAAGGTAGATTTAGAGTAGACATAAGAAATTTTTTATGATGAGGGTGGTGAAACACTGGAACAGTTGCCCAGAGAGGTGGTAGATGCCCCACCCTGGAAACATTCAAGGTCAGGTTGGACAGAGCTCTGGGCAACCTGATCTAGTTGAAGATGTCCCTGCTCATTGCAGGTAGGTTGGACTAGATGACTTTTAAAGGTCCCTTCCAACCCAATTCTATGATTCTAAGAACAGAAAAGGAGTACAAAAATTGAACTCCACTCAGTTTGGGCATACTTTTTTGTGTGGCCTTCCTTAAGAACCACAGAGAATAAGAACCCTTCGTATCCATACAAACTGCAGAGCTGCTTGAAATCCTCTCACTTCAAAAACATGAATTCAGTGTCCCAAGGTGTAAAGGGAATGGTGGGCACCAACCAGCCTTTATTTTCCTTGTGAGGTGTTTCTCTACAGTCTTTTTCCCAGACAGGATGCATAGGGTGCAAAATCAATAGCAGCTGATGGTCCACAAGCATTGACACTTTCTGTTCTCATCTACAGACAGTTGATACCATAAAATAAAAACAGGGCTTTAATTAACAGGAACAGAGATAATATTTAACCTTGCTATATTATTGCTGTGTCCTTCATAGGTGTTCTGTGAGCAGAAAATTATTGCAGACTGGACAACTACTCACAATTTCTCTGGTTACTCCCTCCCTTTCACTTATCCTCTCCACACTGCCTAGTGTGATCCTATCTCACAACCAAATTTTGTCTATGCTGATTTATCGTCTTTCCCCAGTCACTACTTGCTGCCATTACCTTTAACCCAAGAATATCAAATTGGTGTTTCCACACTGTCTGAGGAATCTTAAATTCTGTAAATTCCCTTCTGATGTATGATTTTTATAGGAACAGAGACCATCAATCTTTATGCTTGTATACATACATGTAATTTCCACGGTACAATACAGGCACATGAAAAACTAAAACAAGTGAATAAACAAAATTAAGAGCCATAATACAGTATTCACCGGAGGATTCAAACAGCCTCAAATCAAAACTGAAGGTGCTGTTAACGGTGACTGTAATCTAACTCAATGGCTATCAAAATCTCAAGCTCTATGTTGTGCTACACACTGTTTCTCAGGACTGCAAAGCCCTGGTCCAGTTCCACACAGACTGAGTCGTCTCAGCGTTCTACTGGATTCGGCCTACAGCTCAATGTAAAGTTTTATGGGTATCTTGGCAGTGGATATATCTATGGATTTCCGAAGCTGCAATAGTAAGAAGTGACTAATAAACAGGCGTTAACGTGTTTCTTTCAGTGCAAAACCAGTTTAGTCACGTATTACACAGAATTACTATAATGCCCTAGTCAATCTCTCCTTAGAAGCTGGCTTAATACAGAAAATACTTGCTGTAAGTTCATTTTTGCTGATCAGTAGTCACATCAAAAGTACAGTAATACTAAGATTGCTTCTGTTCTGCAGTGATTTGCTGTTTCTTTTTCTAAAGTTTTTAAGTAAACAATCATCATTTAGAACTGAAAAGGTTCTGAAAATAATTATTACAATTACTGCTATGTGTTGTTTACTGAACTTCAAATACATTATCCATACTCAAAGTTTCAGCTGGTAATTAATAGAACATTAGATCATAGAGCAAAGCACGGTCCCCATCACAAACAGTTTACAACCTGAAGTGCAAAAAATATGCAGAAGTCCACAATGACATGTACTGCACAGTCGTGGTAATCCCAACAGGACTACTTAACTACGCATGGTTATGTAAAATGGGATAGCCAAAGAGAATTGATGAGACTTTCAGAATATTAACGGATTTCACCACCCACTGTGAAATGCCATCAATAGAGGTTCCTAACATCCTATTTCTCTTCTTTGGGAAATCGTTGATGGGCAAATTTATAACACATGATCTTGTTACCCTAAGCCAAGTCATCTATGAGCTGTCAGAACTATTCACATACTATTATACATACTTACAATCATAGAATCATTAAGGTTGGAAAAGACCTCTAAGATCGAGTCCAACCGTCAACCCAACACTACCATGCCTACTAAACCATGTCCCTAAGTGCCTCATTTACATGTCTTTCAAATACTTCCAGGGATGGTGACTCCACCACTTCCCTGGGCAGCCTGTTCCAAGGCCTGACCACTCTTTCAGTAAAGAAATTTCTCCTAATGTCCAGTCTAAACCTCCCTTGGCACAACTTGAGGCCGTTTCCTCTCGTCCTATCACTAGATACTTGAGAGAAAAGACCAACACCCACCTCACTACAATCTCCTTTCAGGTAGTTATAGAGCACGATGAGGTCTCCCCGCAGCCTCTTTTTCTCCAGGCTAAACAACCCCAGTTCCCTCAGCCGCTCCTCATAAGACTTGTGCTCCAGACACTTCACCAGCTTCGTTGCCCTTCTCTGGACACACTCCAGCACCTCAATGTCTTTCTTGTAGTGAGGGGCCCAAAACTGAACACAGTACTCGAGGTGCGGCCTCACCAGCGCCGAGTACAGGGGCACTATCACCTCCCTGCTCCTGCTGGCCACACTATT
>VZTQ01014643.1:159716-178040 GCA_013400755.1 Pelecanoides urinatrix
TCCGGGACCTCCCCCGTTAACCAGGACTGCTGGTAAATGATGGAGAGTGGCTTGGCAAGCTCCTCCGCCAGTTCCCTCAGTACCCTTGGGTGGATCCCATCCGGTCCCATAGACTTCTGAGCGTCCAGGTGGCACAGTAGGTCGTTAACATCTTCCTTGTGGATTATGAGGGGTTTATCCTGCTCGCCGTCCCTGTCTTCCAGCTTAGGGGCTGAGTACCCTGAGGATAACTGCTCTATTAAAGACTGAGGCAAAGAAGGCGTTGAGTATCTCAGCCTTATCCTCATCCTCAGTGGCAACGTTCCCCCCCGCATCCAATAAAGGATGGAAATTCTCCTTGGCTCTCCTTTTGTCATTAATATACTCGTAAAAGCATTTTTTGTTGTCTCTTACGACAGTGGCCAGGTTGAGTTCTAGCTGGACCTTTGCCTTTCTAATTTCCTCTCTGCACTACCTAACGAGATCCCTGTACTCGTCCTGAGTAGCCTGCCCCTTCTTCCAAAGGTGATAAACTCTCCTTTTCTTCTTGAGTCCCAGGAAGAGCTCCCCGTTCTGCCAGGCCGGTCATCTTCCCCACCCGACTTATAGCCTGCATTTATTCCTTAAATCCCAACAACCTAGCAACACTAGAACAGAGTGAGTAACATTTATATGACCAGGTCTTTGTTTAGCAAGTGCTTCTGAGCTTATGTTAACTTTCTTCTGTGCTATAGCCACCACTTCTGAGTAATGATAACAACGAGGTCCACAAGAACACTGGAGGACTGAGCAACCACGCCAGCCAGTGTAAGCCCACCTTGCCAGACAGGCGACAGGGTGGACGGGGGTATTCTGAGAAGGGACCGCCCAGTGCTCCAAGCCCATCGTCACCTTACATGGTTGGAAAACAGGGTTAGAAGAGAACAACTTATGACCCAGAAGGAGCTGACGGGTTTCTGGGCTTACATGCCAAGAATCTTGCCCGCCAGCTGTGCTGATAGCAGGAGGCACACTGCTCGGAACGCGGCAGCAGAGTCCCACGCCCAAAATGGCGCCACCCCCAAAATGGCGCCGCCAGGCCGCGCCGGTTGTTCCACCCCCACTCCCGACCCCCGCCACTGGCGGCCGAGGCCCCGCCCCACTATTTGCATAAGGAGGTACCGGCGGCGGCGGGGCGTGCAGGCGGGCTGCGGGAACGGCACGGATGAGGCGCATGCGCGTTGTGGACGGGCGTTGGGGCTGTAACGGCTCGGCGCGGAGAGGCCGGGCAGGGCTGGCCGCCGCCGGTAGCGGCTGCCGCGGCGGGGCGGAGGAGTTCGCCGGGCCGGGCGGCGGCCAAGGGGGCTGGCGGGGCCAGTCGCGGGGCTCGCTGCAGCAGCTGGCGGAGCGGTACGCGGACCTGGCGGCCAGCCACAGCGAGGCGCTGCGGCAGCGGGAGGAGCGGGAGTGGCACAACGCGCGGCTGCGCCAAGAGAACGCCCGGCTGCGGCTGGAGAACCGCCGCCTGCGCCGCGAGAACCGCTGCCTCTTCCGCCAGGCCCTGCTGGGTCCCGGCCCCGGCGACCCCGAGAAGCCCGCAGCCGCGGACCCGGGCGAGGAAGCGGCGGCCCTGCGCGCCCAGCTGGGGTGGCTGCAAGAGAAGCACCGCCAGGCCTTGCAGCATCTGCGGCGCTGCCGGGCCGCTGCCGGGCCGGAGGCCTCAGAGCTGGACGAGCTGCTGGAGGAGGACGAGCAGCCGCTGGAGAAGAGAAGCCGGGTGCTGCCCGTGTAGCCGGCCGCCCGGGAAGGCGCCGCCGGCAGGGCCGCTGCGAGGGGGCGGCGCCGCGGGGCGCTGCAGGCCTCCCAGCGTGCCCGCCCTCGCTGCCTGCGCGGGCAGCGCCGGTCCTCGGGGCGGGGCAGAGGCGGCTTACCCCCTCTTCCCCCCTTCGCTGCCCGCGGTGAAGCGCGGGGCTGACCCCTACCCTTTCAGTTGAAACAGGCGCTTCCCAAAAAAAGGGTGGGGGAAGAGTTGGTTGGGTTTTTTTAATCCCCTTCCGCGATGTGTGACCAGGAAGCATTGACCGTGATCAAGGAGAAGCAGGTTCATCTGGAAAACTGACGCTTGGAAGAGGCCAGTGTTATAGTCGAGGAATGCCTCAAAGCAGCTGCTGTCATGGAGAAAAGAACAGTTCATCTCGTGTCGCCTCATAGCATTGAACTGTGCTTCCTTTGGGGACCAGCTGTGAATTACATTTTTTCTCTCCAAGTTAGCAACTGTCATGTAGACCTCAATAGCCATGGAGACTATCAAAAGATGGCTCTGACTAGTTCTTAGTAGTCTGTCTCTTAGGAAGTGGAGGAAGCTTGCAAGCTTCTGTGTCAGCTCTCCAGTAAAAGTTGATGATGATTTGAACCCCTCTGAGTTGTCTGGATGTTTACTGCAAAAGAGTATTTGTATCTTTAATGATGGACTTTGTTCACCATCACATGAATATTGGTTTGAATTTCACACTTACACATAACGCTGCAGCTGATAGAAAATAAAACCATGACACACCAAATGACTGTCTTAAGTGTGATTTTTAACGGGCTTATTTTGAAATTGTAGATTAAATGCCCTTCAGACCCAATGCACTTCCTCAAAGCAAAAGGAATTTATTATTTTTTGAACCTTTCTTCCTTAAGAAAATGTATTTGAAAGCGAATTACTTAGTTATTTCTCAGACCTGTCTTCCTTTAGAAAACCTACTACTTGGAAGCAAGCCTTGTAAAGAACTGAGATATCAGTTGGTTTTGTAATGTTCCCTCATTTTTTTTGTCTTTTAAAAGCTGTCTGATGCCTTCAGGTTTAGGATTGGTTCCTTAAAGCTGTAATGGGCAAGGTCTGTTTCAGCTCAAAGTATCACAAAGTGGTGAAAATCCATCCTTTCTAAATATCTTTGATAATAAAACTTCTGAAAAGAATAGTTGTTACTCCTTCATACCATGTCAGTGTAAGTGTCTAATCATAAAATGGGTAGTGCTTGTTAAACTTAAGTCTCAAGTGAGTGCCTTCTCAAGATGGAAGAACAATTTGGCATGGTGCGGTTAATCTCTGCTTAATTGGAAGTTGTGGATGTTGTCCTTAATGAGAAAGTGTGAGTGTTGACGTCTGGATGTGGCGTTTGATTGTTTTATAAATGAGGTGTTCTCAGAAATGCTTAAATTGATAAATGCTCAAGAATTACAGTACCTACAATAAGCATGCCAACAGGATTGCTTTATTGTAATAGCAGTTTCCAGTAAAGTATGAATACCCAAGCAACATGAAGAATCTGTCAAAACAGTACAACATAGGGCTGTGTTAAGATACAATGCTAGAAATGTGTAGCTATGCCAGGCATCCTTTTTTAAAAGTTAAAGTATTGGCATGTGCAAAAGAGAAGAGATTCTGGACTTTTCTGATACAATACGCAAAATCATTTAATTAAACTTCTGGGGCGCTCCCAATAAATAGAGTTTTTATGCAAGAGTACCAAGTTCTATGCAAGTTTATATAAAAGATTCTTTACTTTTAATTTTTTTTCTATATCTTGATAGAGAAATTATAAAACAACCCTGCTGATCACAAAATCAAGAGAAAAAAAAAGGATGAGTATTTTGGTAAGGTTCAAATTATTGTGAAGAGTGCCAAAGAAAAGATTGTAAGTATTTCCTGAAATACTGGTGCTTCCAGATGAACTGCAGTAAATTATCACTTAATTCAGTCAAGTTGCATCTGATCTGGTTGTTGTGAGTTTGTTTTTGAGAGCAAAAGTCAAGAAAATACAGGATTTAGGAAAAGTCTTTAGTAAGATGGTGCAAAAGTAGTATTTCACTACAGTTGTCCCCCAATTAATGGTTTGCAGGTGGTGGGTTTCCTTTATGACACACTTGCATGGCCCTTGGCTACAGGAAACTACAACTACTGAGACTTACAGGAAAAGCTAATATAGAGGTATACCCTGAAGGATATACCTGTTCAAGCCTTAATGCTTGTAGTCTGGATTTGTCTATATGACTAGTTCTAACAGCTAGTAGCTTGATATCATAGGCAGAAACTAATAATTGGCCCCAAAACTGCAGTTCAGCCCAAACCCCTCATGTTGATGGTTGGCAGAAAGCACAGGGTATCTTTGGAATTGCCTGATACATTACAGCATCTATGCATCTGAAGTGATGGGAGAAGTGTTACTATAGTTGTATGAAGAGCTTACTCTACTTTTCCCAAAAGGTCTGTTTTGTTTCCTATTGTTCTGCTTTCTGTCCAATAAACAGTGAAATCTTGAAGTTCCAGTCTTTGCTTCTTACTCCCAAATCTTCCCTTTAATTCTGTTTATTGCCTTCTGGACTATGACAAGTAATTGTCCTTCTTTTCTTCTAGTTGTTGTGGTAGTGTCTCTGTTTCAGTGTCTTGCTGTGTTGAGTCGTTCTTCCTCTGGCCTGCCTGTATGCTTCTTCCCTGGATTTGAAAGAGAGTGCGTTCCAGAGCAAAATTGCTACAGTATACTTAGCAAACAGAACCATGCTGCCCTGTTACCCTTCTTTTCATTTTTTTTGATTCAAAATCATTTCAGTTGTATACTGGTCATTTTTAAAAGCATGGATTTCAAAACCATACTTTTTTTCATGTTTTTGATTCTAGTTTTTAAGTACCTATTTCTTTTTTTGTTTTTGCTAAGGCCAAACTTTTGAAGACTGGTGGATTATTGTTTAAAAAAATTTTGCTTATAATTATCTTTTACTGCATAGTATTTTGTACTACAGTGCATCAGAGTGCTATATGAAAGTGAGTTTGTTTGCAGGTAAGTTTTTTACTCGAGAATGGATTGAATCCAAGTTTGGTTTTGGGGCGTTGGTTGTTTTATTTAGTTTTGGTTTGTTTTTTTCCCCCTCATAAATACATGGAAACATAACAGAATGTATAAAACATTTGGCAATAATACCTTCCAGATCACCTTGTTATTGCAGTGTTTAAAATATGAGTACATATTCTCTTAACTTTTTTTGACATATATATATATATATAAAAATTTATAGAGGCAAACAGAACCAAAAATCCTGTAGTCTTTCACTTCATTACTAAGACAACAAAATTATTTTCTTTTGTTTCTTAATCAAGTGTTCAGTCTTAGCTGCAGACTTTTTCTTACCCCTCTGTCCTGTGCCTCATGTTAACAAAATATTATGAAGTATATGTTAAAATGGAAGCTATATGCATGGCTATATTAAAACTGTATTAAAATCTGGGGCCCTGTGTGAATTTGATGGCAATTACTTTAAAACACATGTGTATGAACAGAATGGCTCAGTGTCAGTGCCATATTTAATATACACTCTATTGCTCTTTTGAGACCTAATTTAAGTTTCATTAAATATTGCACTCTGAAGGAGTCTTTGTCCGCTGTGCTCATCTCCTTGAATATGTTAGGGCCTTGGGGTGCTTTAGCTGCCCACAGAGAATAATGAAATAAATTAAATGTCTTTGTATGATAAGCTAATGCCGTTCAGGTTAGTTTAGTTCAGCTACTTTCCTACCAAAGCAGTAATCTGTTATTCTTCCCTGTCTATTTCACTGTGTTCTGCATCCCCTTTTGGTTTTGTTCAATTCATCAAAGACATTTGTAAGATGTATAGAAAGCCTCTTTTCCAAACTTGCAAATGATTTAAAGTAGTGGTTTAAAGCTGGATTTTTAGTGATTATGAATTAAGAAGGTCTTTCCTGTATATTTTTAAATGGTATCTGGTATCTGTATTATCATACTGGGAAGTTTAGGTGTAACTGGCTGGGAACAGTCATCATCCTGTACAATATCTGAATTGAATTTACTGCCACTTTCCTTCCAAAATAAAACCCAGTATCATTCAGAGAATAATAGCAGCATGTGATTAGAAAGCTCTTTTTAAAAAAGCTTGCTACCAGTATTATTTAATGACTTCCAAGACCATTTGCTTCTCCTTTGTGCTGTCAAGGGTCTTTGTGCAGTCAGAATGTAGTTGTAGCAGCAGAGAAGATAAAAGACATTACATTTAGGGGACATAAAGAGGCTGCCTTAGATCTAGCTTTATAGGAGGAAGTGTGGTATAAGGCTGGGAAGACAGCAAATTGGTTGGATAATCCAGAGAAAGAGAACATTTTGTGAGGGAATTATTGTGGAAAGATGTGACCATCAAACAAAAGCTAATGGAATTATTATATTCATATATAGGTGTATTTTTAATGAATAAAAATATTGAATGCAACATTTGGATAAAGTAAAATACTAGCACTGAGGAAAAATGCAGCTGTGTCCTATGCTGACGTGTCTGTGAAGTGAGGGCAAGCTTTGGAGAGCTGCTCTACAAAGAATACTTAGATCTGCTGAGATCATTAGCAGTGGTGCTCATTAAGGCTAATTTATTTCATGTGAAAATTTGTGAGGGCCAGAAGATTGAGCATCTCCATTGTATAAATGCTGCAGGATTTTCAATGACTTCAACTGCTTTACACAGTTGTTTGCAGTTTAGCACCTAGACTGGTACAACTCTTAACCCCCTGGTGGAGTACTGGTTCGAAAATAGAGGAATGTGCTGCAATCAGCCAGCGGCATCCAGGTGCTGTGCTTTGACAAACTCCCTTCCAAGTGCCTGACCCAGCCTGATGCTGGTTAGTGTGGGGGAGCTCAGGGCATACCTGGAGGTGACGGGGTTGCAAAGCGTGTGAATACAGTAGGTCTAATATGTTAGGGTCATGACTTCTGTTATAATGACTGCCTACAAAAATTATGTGGGCTACTGCAGTAACAGCTGGTGTGTTTGTGTGCGAATTGCAAATAATTAGCTACACCTGTGTTTCCTCTTATTAAGTGTGAAATAGTGTTGTCTATTCCTTGGTCAGAACCATGACTCTGGGCATTCGGTAATTCTTTCTTCATGGTGAAGATTGTCAAATCGTTCTACATGGCTATTAGAAAGTCTCGTTGCCAGCTGAGGCTTCTATGACTTAGTTTTAAACTTTGTTATAACTTTTCATTCAGAAGTGATAGATTTTTTTTAAATTTATCAAAAATCTTACCTTGCTTTTACAGTTTGAGGGAGTTTTGCTGTGCTGCACTAGTGAGGGAGATAAGCTTCAGGGTGGATACTGTAAAATCATTTAGAATCAGAGCAGTGTACTTGACATGTTTTCCCAAGGACTTTAACAGTCCAAAATAAGATGTGAAGAAGCAGAAGTTTTCAAAGAAATCCTATGGAAGATTTTGTTTTTCTTCTGGTTTTAATTTTTTTAGTGATGTAGCTTTAATGACAGTTAAATATTTCATTACTTTGCACTGTAAATATAAGTGACTGCATCTACTGAAAGACTCAGGCACATAAAATCTAAAATAAGGCACTAAAAGCACCAGAGATGCTCAGAAATCTAAATATAAGGTCTTTACTACCAAAAGCAGTCCCAGAAGGCTCTCTTTATTTAACAAAGGAAGGTTATGCCTATTTTTACTTTGAAACCTCTGTTTATTGTGAAAGAAGCAGCTGTGAAACCAGTGTAAAAGCCAAATTCCACCCTGTGTGCTTGAGACTTGTATGGCAGTGCTGAAAAAAACACTAGCAATTGTGTGTGAGCATGTGTGAAAAGCTGCTCATTTCCTGGGTATGAATAGATACTCTTGGCTAAATTTGAATAGTCTCTGGCTTGGAAGACATCTGGAGAGGGGACAAAGGAGGGGGCTTCAGGAGTCAGTCAACTTGGTTGCTAGCCTTCTCTTGGTACCAGAGAAGCTTTTGTTTGTGTTCTGCCAGAAAGGGTTTCATTCTGGCTTTTAGCTAAAGAAGTTTTCATGCCCTCAGTGGGCATTTCTACATCTCCTCAGTGGCTGTTGAGCAGGGCAAAACTCAGAAGCTTGGAAGAGCTCCCTTTGGCCAATTAAAAGGCCAAAAGAGTGGCTAGAAAAAGACTGAATATATCTGGTTAAAGAACAGATGGGAGAATTTCTGACCATATGGGTAAGAAGCCCTTGTTGCGTTGAAGATTTCCATGTAAAAGATGCTAAGAAAAATGCTAGACTCCAGCAAGTTGGTATAGGAAATACTGTTGCAATGGTGTAGCAAAATTGAATGCAAGCTCTTACAGGAAAGGAAGATGTGTTTATTTCCAAAAATTAAAGCAAAACTAACTTTACTCGTTTAGATTTGTGCTTTCATATGGGAAAACTCATAAGCACTGACATGCACGTCTGGCAGTCCAGCCCCAAAACACATGTACTCTGGTGGTCCCCAGGCAGTCCTTCCACAACTCCTTGGGTGAGACGTGGGACAAAGGATACCATTCTACAAGTCTGCCTCTCCTGGGTTTTTAGGTTGGTTACCATATGCTGCCATGTATATAGTTTTTTGTGCCCTTTATGAGCTGGCTGTGAGCAGTCTCTCCATCCCACCCCAGTAAATTATCAGCGTTTGCACACTCTCCCTTTGCCTCCTGGCCTGAGCATCCTGAGAAGCTGCACACAGGTGTATGGTGGAGTCTTTGCAACCCAGTAACGTAGGTGCCATTCTTCCTGTTTTCTGCAATTTGCTCCTTTTACAGGTTCCACACACAGCCCTTTTCCCCCCTCCACTATGCACACCAATCTTGACTTTTCTGTTACAGATCTCTAGAGCAGGTTCTGGTGTGCCCTGGGAAGACTCTGCTTTGGAGTGGACAGGCACAATAGTACTTTTCAACTGCATTCAGAACTGCATTTAGAGCTAAATTAGTGCCTGCTCTCAAATGCAGGGAAAGAATGAGTGCACCTAACTATTGAACTGCGATCACCTGAGTTTCATTTCTGTACTTTGTACATTAAACTTCTCCAGGAGCTTAAAGTTTTCCCTTTCTGTATGCCAAGCAGTACTGTAATCTCAGAAAAGCTGAGGATATCATTGTGTTAACCCATGCTACTGCCAAATAGGATCTGAAGTCTATGTTCCCCCACGTTTTAAGCCTGTCTGGAGCGGCTCATACAGTACCAGTCCTCAGGTGTTAGACACAATGCAAAATATAGGAATGCTGCTGTTTTCTTAAGAAAACACAGCAGAAGGTGGGACTCACAACAACTTAAAGCTTAGAAAGCTTATTCAAGATGTGGCTTCAGTCTTCGGCATAAAGAAATTCAAACTCATGCTCTCACTTTCTAAGGGTGAGCCACTTGCTTGGCTTTGCCAGTGGGGAACCGTGGTGTTGTCTTACTGAGACACTTCTACACTGCAGAAAAATTGACTGCAATGCATATGAAACAGAAAGGAGGCATTTTGCTGATCTACATAAGTGATTAACTTGCTGTATGGCAGAAGCCTCAGTTCAGTGGGAATAAGGGTGCTGGGTTCTTAGACTTTCCTTTAGAAAACTACTGTACAGTGATGTCTACTAGTGGTACCTGTTAATTGATACATTCATGTGTTTATTTTCTTTTTTTCCCCTTCATAGTTCCTACCTTTAATTCCCTTTTAATAACCCTATATTAAAGTATCCTGAGATTCATCCATCATTTGTAATCTTAGGGAATTTTTAGTTTGTTTCTCTCTTTAGAACTCCTGAGATAAGATGTTGACAACAGAGAGAAGTTCAGTACGGAATCTCCTCTTTCTTTGAAAGATTTCCACATATTATGTGGGTATCCCAAAAAAATAAAGATGTTTTTTATGATAACAGAGCTGTTACCCTGAGGGTGTTGACTGATAAAGCCAACACACTGGTTTTCTTAACATTATTTATAAATAAAGTCCTTATTACCACTACTGCTGCCTCAGGAAGCAAAGGAGAAAGATGTGTTTTTATGAGCCTTTCCTGTGAAATTCAAAATGTGTAATTCTGTCCATAATGGGACAACTAACCAAATACTTGTCATTGATCACTCTTCTTTGCAACAAAATGAGGTACAACATAGACCAGGAAAGCTTCCGATTTTGCTGTGTAAAATCTTGTGGTTTTATGTGTATGCATAGCTTTAACATAACATAAAAGTATGATCTCGAGTCTCTGCAATCAGTTGTTGAATGTAATTTTTTTCCTCTTTAAACACAGATATGAAAACTTACTTTATCCATTTTGTTCTAAGTCTTTTCGGTGACATGATTGTTTAGTACATTTGTGCAGTCTCAGACTTTTTACACCAATTCCTTTATTTTCAAAGCACGTATTTTAATAATTTAGATAGTAGCTGTCCAACTAAGAAATTTCTTTTCAGCTAGTAGCATAAATTTTGTTAAATGAAATTCAGGTGATGATGCAGCTCATTAGGAATCTGGTTTAGCTGAATCTGTGAGGCTGTTCCTAGATTGTATAGTTGCAAAGTTATAGTATAGTTAACTGCAAACTTCAGTACTGCTGGCTCACTAGAAAATTTGTTATACTTTACTGTGTATTTATAATAGTTTTCTGTGAAATGTTAAGTACATTCTACAGTGTTTTTTTGATTGAAATGGCTCATGGACTCTCTGGAATACAGAAAGTATTAGAAGATGTTATTTGTACATTTGAATTTCTGGGAAAATTGTGTGCTCTTATACTAATATGCAAGATAGTGAAATAGTGTGGTTCAGTATAACTTCATTGATTTAGCTGAGCCATGACAATTAAAAGCAAGTGTGAGCTGGGTTCAGCACATCAGTTAAACACAGTGAACTAAGATGTTGCACAGCAGTAGACATTTCTCCTTAGCTCCTCTCATTCTTTCTTCTGAGTAACCTTTGATTATTTGAAGGAAAAAAAAGATTAAATGCCATAGGGTGGAGCTGTGCACCACTGAAGAGCTGCCATTTTTATAAGGTCTGTAGGAGGCAGCTTTTCTCCTGCAAGTTCACCGCTTGGTAACTTTTACCAGATAACTGAGTAGGAGTACCTGTCAGTTATAATAATCTGCGGACAATGGGTGGAGATAATTAGAGGGTGGGTAAGGACTCCGTAGTTTTGTATCTTTGCACTGGTGGTAGGAGTACAAGTGTGTATGTATGTATGTATGTAAATGTAGTCTTCATAGAATACTGTAGTCTTTATAGAATTTTATACAAGACTTTTTCTGAATACACACCAAATACACACCAAGGTACAAGATCAAAATATTCTCTCTGCATGTCTGTCCTCTAGGCTGAGCTAATTCCACTTCTACCCCGGCACACTTCAGCTTGCAGGAATAGGTCTATCTGAGGCTGCACCACTGGTGCTTTCTTCTGGACCTGTCCAGCTAAGAGGGTGGAGCGGGAGCTCCAAGTTTACTTGTATACAGATTTCTGTGGAGGTTATGATGGCAAAATGGATTGTGTGGGTCTTTCCTTGCTCTCATCCCCACTGGTTATTCCCAGTACTTGAAGCAAAGATCCAAAGACATCCAGAGGCAACGATAGGGTCCAGGCAAAAGATTTCACAGATGAGTATTTCTTTCCTCTATGCTTTTCACTTGGAGATTCACTGAATTCTTACCTTCTTTGCCTCCAAGGATGCTGGAGATGGCACATTCTCATTTCAATGTGATTTGATTAATTTTCTAGTGATTAAATTGTGTTTGGGGCTTTATGTCTGTAATTATACTCGGCTGCAGCTTGAATTTTTTTGCTTTTGTTTTCCTTTTTTCACCTCTTGCTATGACCTGTTGTTGAACATTGGTTCTTTTAGATACTGCTAATGTTTTGGTAGACATAGGAAAAAAAATACTCACTTAGTCATACAATAGTCTTTTGGAAGTCAGTGGAAGTAATCGTGAGAAAAGCCGAAAAATTTTTACCCTTTGAAGTGATGGTATTATACTGATGCTTTGTGTTGCAAAAAGATGATCACTAAAATGAATTCTGCCTGCCCTAAAGCTGGGAATGAAAAGTGAGAAAGCTGTGTGTGCTGCACTTGTCTTAAATGTCTCATAAAACTGGGAACTATAAACAATGCGGGTTTCTTAGTGTCTGGTAAGTCTTTCTGTGCTACAGCAGAAAAATGAAGATCAGGGCACTCAGATAACAGGATGTCAGTAACCTGTTTTTGTGCAAGGTTTCAACTGTTAATTAATCATTAAAAATTATGCAATAAAATATGCAAAACACTTTACAAATATTGCAGAAGGATGTTTTTATTTTTCCTGCACTTGTAATCTGTAATCAGCTATAAAATTGATGTGCATGGCTACCAATCCATTCCAGAATGGGCATTCCTCAGTCTGTCACTGAGGAATTGATTGCTGGAAAATAGCCATTAAATATTCCTAAAGTGAAGGTTTATTGCCATCATAGGGACAGGGTATTCCTTTCACAGGTCTGGTCTTATCTTAGCAATTGAAACCTACACATCCTTAACATTAAACTGTCTGTAGTTTTCCTGCTTGCTAAAGGACTTAGACTAGTCCTATGTGTGGAGAATCGCTCTGCGTAACATCTGTGCACTACCAGCTTAATGAATCTACCCTACCAGTGTAGTGTTTCTTTTAAAATTTGTTCTGCTAAAATAGTGATTGGCTTTACTGGTTAAGAGAAGTGGGGCACTGATGATTGAATCATATTTATATTTAAGTAAAATGCTGCTGATGGACACTGAGGAATGGAAGAGATAGTCCATGTCCCTGAGTTTGGTGACAAGAAATATCATGTTTTATTTGTATTTCTATGAGAAAATCAGAACAGTTTCAACTAAGGCAAATTAAAAGCAAGGTAACGGTTCTGCATTTTGTCAGCTAAGAATCCCACAGCTTTTAAGTTTTCCATAAAAGGCAGTTTTCTTACTCATTTTCCTGTATGCCTCTAACAAATAGCTCTATCTTGACTTAGAAATAGTTTGCCTGAAAATCTCTCTTCTTCAAGTATACAGAAATATTTTTTTCTCTTTTTTAGTAAAGAAAAAAACCTAATCATTATTCAAATGCTGGTCACATTTTAGTATCATGGAAGTGAAATCGGATTCATAATGAAACGCATCTTTATCATGTTTCTTTCAAGAGATATATTAAAACAACTTGGAAATTTGAACTTTATTTTTTGGATGTGTGGCAAGTTGACTGTGGATACCATAGTCCAGAGCGATATATTTCGGTTTATATTACTATTATATTATAGACTTCTGAGTCACTAACTTCTTAGCTATGTTTTGTATGCCAGGAAATATGATTTCATGAAAGACTGAAATTCTCTCAAAGATTTTAAAGGCTAGAACTTAGTACATGTTCCGTATGTGACTAAGGACACCTTTGTCCTTGGACCATGTAAGGAAGGATTTGTCACTAAAGAACAAATGTAGCCTAAAATGCTTGTGGCTGTTCTCTCTCAAGCTTTGGTGGAGTGTACAATGTGAAGTGAGTAAGTGGAAGTCTTTCTAGGGTGCTGTTTCACAAGGCAGGTTTTCAACTGCTTGCTTTGCTGTGCCTGGATTTATAGCACTGTTAGGGTGCTTATTTACTTTCAGTGGGATGCACTTAGTACCAGATCTAGCCTCTGCACTTCAGCTCCCAGCTGCAAATGCATTGCTTATCACGGAGGGATAACAGGGTGGGAAGATGTGCAAGTGTGCAGGAGGTTTGGATGCTGAAAACTATATCTGCACAGAAGCAATAATAGTGTCTTTCTCACGATATTGTTTCGGTGAGCTGAGACCTACCTTGCCAGAACATAAAGTCAATCTGTAGTAGTGTGTAGTACTAAGTAGAGCTTAGTAGCAAATGGTCTGAGGAAAAATTATAAGCGATAGTCAAATCTAACGTGGTAGATCTCTCATGATACTTGTTCAACTAATAGCTATCAGTGTTTCAGAGATTTTTTAGGTGGTTGTAGGGTAGGGGGAAAATGGTATTGAAGAGGGGAAGAGAGAACAATGCAGAAAAAAATGAACACACAGAGGAAACAGAGGATAAAAGTAAGTCGTAACTTGTAGAATCATTTACAGGACAAACTGGAAAAGGGATAGTGAAATGATAGACTAGGATTTGGAGAGGATGTTCATGGGTAAGGAAAGAGAAAGGAGAATGAGTAGGTAAATTCACAAAAGCTGATTGTATAATGCAAGCAATAGAAAAATGAGAAATTTTAAAAATTATGAAAATAAATTGTGGAGAAGGGTAACATCTTGAAAAAAGTCATTGGGAAAGCTGCAAGATCTATGAATTGCTATTTCTTCTTCAGAGTATTAAGTAAATGAAAGTGCTGGAAGATGGTATAGATACAATTAGTAAGTGTGTAAAATTACCCATTTGACTGAGACAATGTGGCGTTACCATCTGATAGGCTCTGCAAGGCTGTTAAAGGTATTCTGTGTTAAAAGCTGGAGACAGACTATGCTAAAATCTGAATGCGTAGGCTGATAACCTTATTAAATAACTTCTACCAGGAATAGTCCTGCAGAAGTCAACAGAGATAATTGTGGAGCGAGTGTCTATTCTGTATGAGTAAGGGTAATGCAGTCTGACACTAATCTGAAAAACTTCTGGTGATAGTAAGAAAACAGCCAAATCAACAAGGAAGGGAAGATTATTCCCCAGCAAATCCAGTTATTGTTGGTGATGAAATAGCTAATCTAGACAGTTATGATGAACATGACAACTGTGGTAAGAAATGATTGAACAACTGCTGAACTGTTATTTATAATGAGGAATCATGTTTTACAAAGATAGACATTTCCTTGTTATAAACCCTGAAGATTTGTTCCTTCACCTGTACAAGACTATATGTGTGAAAGGAGAGCACTGAGCGCTCACCTAATAAAATGTAGTAGTGACTATTTGCTTGCCTCAGCAGGCTGCGGATGGCTACCCCATAGTACAGATACCATCTTACCAGAGCCTGGACCTCACCTCCCAGGGGACCACCAGCAAGGGACCAAGCTGCCGGTCATGGGAGGGGCACTTTGTGACCGAGTGAGAGGGGCACGGAACGTGCCATGCTGTCGCAGGTGCCGTGCACACAGCCACGAGGAGCCGGTGGGAATTAGAGCAGGTGCCGAGGGCTGTCTGCAGTTTTGGGCATTCAGCCAGCTCTGTGTTGGCCCATTTCATTTTGGGCAATGGATAAACACGATCATTTTTGGCAGAAATGAGCCAGCAACTAATAAGGATGGTGCATCCTTGCTGAGAAACATCAAAAGGTGAGGAATTTTGTAAGGAAGGGCGTTAATGGAGGAGGTCCATCCCCAGGCCAAGTCTAATATGCTGGGCATTTCCATGGTGTATGAGAGATCCCCACATCAGGGAGCAGAAAGAGCTGCAGTTAGTTCTCCTGTGCACAGAGCGAGAACGTTTAATGTCAAGCGAGCCTCAAAGACATGTCTCCCTGCTTTGCCACCCTGGTGGGGCATGTGTCAGCCAGACTGTGATGGGCATCTGTTCAGGGGCTCTGTTTGTGTAGGAACATAGATGTGTCAGTATGTTAGTGTTTGGGAACTGTAGACTAATAAATTCTGATACATTTTAATAAATTCAATTTTAATAAATTTTTATGTGCTTATAAGCTTGAGAGCATCAAAGGTAAAATTACATGGGAACAAAAACACCTGCTGAAGACCTGACAGAGGCCTCAGTGTCTGAATCTGATCTGGCCTTTTTTTAAGATGGAAAGGAAAGCATTTCAGAACACGCATGATGAAACATTTAAAAAAAAAAAAGACTATTTTGATAAATATAAGTGGCAATGATTATTATTTTTGTGTTAAACAATGGCCATTTCCCATTCCCACACTTTTTTTTCCCCTTCAGATGTAAAAGGTACTGACATGATAGAGCTGGGATTTTGAATGAACAGCACAGAACAATTAAAATTAGGTGCTTGTAATGATGGAAAATTACCATTTTCATTGATGTTGAGGTGAAGTAGATTGCAGAGATACTTTACAGGAGGTCTTCTGAGTGCCATCACATTGTTTATCCTCCACAATTTGGCATATATTTTTGCTAACTCATTGGTTTGAAAGAAGTATTTGATGAGTCCCAAAATTTCAAAGGTAGAACAGAAGACAGTAACTGAAGAAAGATTCTTTTTGTTTCTTCTTCATAGTATAAAGTGAAATTGGGAGCAATGGCAGGGCTGGAAAGGGGGTGTTATTTCTAGCCAGGTTTCCTACAAAGACAGGGTGCAAATGATCACTTGTCTGAGTGTGTGCTTATATCCTCCTATGTTCTTCCTGATTTTACCCACTTTGAGACAGGCTATTTTGCCTTTTTTTAACTTAGGGGCAATTTCAATCACCTGGCTTTTCAAAGCAACATTTCAAAAAGCTTCTTTGGAAGTGAGCTACAGCACTGAGGTTGGAACAATTGACCAGGAACGAGTAAAGGGACAGAAACCTTTTAACCTGGCACTGTTGACAGGGAATAATGTGTTGTCATTGGGAATATATCCAACTCCAATACATCAGGCATAGGTTCAGTAAGGACCGAAGATCAGTCCAGTCCAGTGGGTGAATATATATGAATGTGCATATGTATATGACTGCAGAGTCATATATATTCACCCACTGGAGTGATCTACATATATATGTATATAAATTTAATTGTTGAGCAAACATCCAGAAGCTAACTCATCTTTAACTCATCATACTTTCTTTAAACTGTACAAATCTACTGCATCTGATAGTCCCACTGAGCCTTTAGAAAGTGGTTGAGAAGGCAAAAAGGGACCGAGAAATCTTTCATGACAGCTGATGTTAAAGATTTTTTCCTTAACTTCTAATTGTATGTGTAATAACCAGAAGATTCAGTCTGAAAATATGTACTAGATGCTTCTGTGATCCCTTAGTTCAACTTTAAACTATGCAATAATATTCCCAGCTCAGCTGCTTGCAGGCAAAAATGATTTTTTAATTTCTTCTCAGGAAAAAGAGAAAACGTTTTTTTCCCCTTCCCGTCTATTTTCATGTTTTAGAGACCTGTACTTTAACCAGAATGCAGTAACTCAAATTAAATCATCATGAAAAAAGCCACTCCCTTAGAATACTTTACACTAAATGTGCAACTAAAGGAGTCTTTCCTTGACTTGAAAATCCAGCTGGAAGATTATTCTCTTCCCCCGCATCCTAATATGCCAGCTATTGATCTTCTCAATCAAGTAAAAGTGTCATTGTTTTAATGCCCTAGGTGTCTCTTCTGCATAGCACTGAGCAAAGGAGCAACATTGCATTTCCTGATTAAGGGTGGATTTATTAGCTTCTCCTTGGCCTATATGTACACCAAGGAGGACTGGTTTTAGCTTTTTAACTTAGATTCCTTTGATCAGTCAGAGTGAACAACATGGTTACTTCAAAATTACAGGGACATGTTAGATTGGTGGGGGAACAGGGGGCAATGTTTAATTTCAGAGTGTGTTTATGTGTTTAATATTGTATTTTTGAAACTGAAACAAAATATTTTGACATCTTGGAAACATGACAGTGATCCCCAGACAGAATTCTTTAATTTTTTTTTTCCTTAAAAAAGTGTTGCTCTGAATCAGAACAAAAATATTTGATTCTGTTTTGCTTTGTAAGATTTCTCATGAACTGACAGTTTACAGCTGAGCTCTATCACATGTAGATCTAAGTGCATGGTTCTCTTACGCTTTATGTAAATCTTACAAGTACTGTTTAGATCAAAATCTGGCTTTAGATTAACATCCTGTGTTTTACTTTCTTCATATAAACTTTGACATGAAGTATACAGTGAAACTCATCTAAATATGTTGTATGAGAAAAAATGTTACTCTGCTTTGTATTTCACTGTATACTAAGCCCAGTTTTAAATGTTATTAATATGTCTGTTCCCATAAAATTCAAAGATAGCAGTGTTAGAAAACTGGATGTCAAAATACTCTTGGTTGTAGGACCTATCAGTTCACCATGCACCTTCTCTAAGTCTGTTTCTTCTGAGAAATGCAAAGGATAAGCCTTTCAACTGTATACTGCGTTCATTTTCATCTGTTTTTAGAAAGTCTTTCTCCTCCTAACTAGGCTTTTTGTCTAGCACAACATTTTACTTTTTAGCGGGTTTTGAGGGGAGCTTTACTTTGAAATAGATGTCTACTGAAAAATGCCTAAATCTGCTGGAAGACATGAACCTGCTGAAAATTATCTGAAAGGTCTTTTTTAAGTCTCAGGAGCTTAGCTGTGTTGCTGAGAGGCTTTGTGTTTGTAGAGGGAGAACACTCTGTGCCTAGGTGCTTACATGGAGAAAACTGTGTGTGTTTCATTTTACTGTTGTAGCAGCTTCACCTGAAAATTGTGACGGGAGGCTGGTGTGATCATCACCAGTACTTGTGATGGGCCTGCAGACCAGAATAAATTCTTTGTAAGAAACTCTTATTAACGAAAGCAACCTATACTTTTCAGGTAATAGTCTTCACATGAAACAAACTCAGTGAAAGCAGTGACTTGATGCTTAAGGTGGTGTCGTGGTTTAACCC